>JBCNYG010000001.1:45840538-45851144 GCA_039654305.1 Porochilus rendahli | reverse complement strand
TCTCTCTCTCTCTCTCTCTCTCTCTCTCTCTCTCTCTCTCTCTATCTCTCTCTATCTCTATCTCTCTCTATCTCTATCTCTCTCTCTGTCTGTCATTTGTTATTCTGTGACCTAGAACACAACTCCATTACCAGTTTCCATTTTTCCAAGTCTTTTTTCTTTCTGTTGTTGTACACTATGTTAGTGCTTTGTCAATCTAATCCCTGCCTAAGACAGTTTGCGCTCCTAGCAATTTGGAAGTTTATTTTAAAAATAACTCTTGATTAAATAGTACTCAATTGGTTTTCATGCTTTGGGCATTATCATTACCATTATTAAGAATAAATTGATATTAGTGAACATGTTTGTTATTGTGATTACAAAATAAGAATAGTTCTAGCTAGTGGACTCGTTAGTACGCATATGTTTATATTAGCAGGGAGTTAGTTTTGGTCTTCTACTGTTCCCTTTTCTCTCTTTCTCTCGGAGCTTGGTACTGTTGGAACCCAATCTCTTCTGTAAGGCACAGTGGGCTAACTGGCCAAATCAGGTGGATGAGGGAGGGCATCCTTGCATGCACTGTGCTGTCAAATGTCAGCCTGATGAAATAATACCTCTTCCTGTCCCTGAAGAAGTCCATGCTAAGCGATTAGCTCAGATTGATTGGTGCTAGGAAAAGGCCCATTAACTCCACCATCACTCCAGAGTACTTAGTGCTGTCTCTTTCTCCTTCCCAACATATAAAGCTTCATATTTATAATTATCATCAGATTAGTCAAGTATCCAAGGCTCTTCCTTGAGAGTGGACTCATATGGATTTACATGAACCATCTCAGGTGATTTAGTCACAAGTGTGAGGTGATTTCATGTCAGAAATCTTTTCACTGACTATCTGTGGTGGGGATTTATTGTGATATTTACATAGTGTTAAGTGTTCATTAGTGGAATAGTCATATTATATATTTACTTTATGTTCTTTTGTATAAAATAATAATACTTATTATTATTATTATTATTATTATGAATCATTATAATTAAAATGCACCCTTTATAATGATTAAGTTTGTTAAGTCAGAACATTTGTGGTTAGCAAACTATGTGCTCATGGAGTACATGTATCTTTTCTATATCTTAACTTAGCGCCATTCTACACTGTGCCCAGTCCTTCCTCACTGATCAGCTGGAAGTTTTGGAGTAGCAACAGCCAGAGAAAAGTTGAGCCTGTGCTGTTTTTGATCCAGGCAAAGATAAGCAATAGACTTCAGCAAACTGGGCCATCTTTGGTGCAGAAAGTTATTAAATTACTGGTAGGACTTAGACACATTAGGAAAATGCTAGCGTTTTACCATGGTAAGCTTAGTGTAACGTTCAAACCATATATAAGATGCATCTATGTGTGAATGTTACTGCTGATAAATAAGAAAGAAACAGTTTGTGTAGGGCCAACTATATTCTTATAGCGCACACCTATACCACCAGACGTTCTGTGCGCCTCTTTGTAATTGTGAATATGATTGCATTTGAAGGACAAAGAACTGATTAGAATTCCACAGGGTCCTCGGGTGACACTCACCATACTCGCTCTTTTTCCAGTGCCGGCGCTGCAGTGCAGAAACACATGGTATTGCAGAGATCTGTTGCCATGGCAATGGCCATGGTTTCTGACACCCATAAACCAGCAGCGCCATTCTTGATCTGCAGACTAAAAGGGAAAAGAAAGAAAACAGCATGTCTTTCGACAGTTAGCTCACAGCGATGTGCCTTTTGCACAAACCAAAACAATAATGCGTTTTTATAGTATTCAAAATATTTAAAGGTCTATAGATATTTATATTTAAATGTTGACTCATCTATAATGAGTTGCAGTGACAGTGTCAGAAAATTTTCCAATTTTTTGCAAGCTTTTTAAAATCACATCACATGTGGGGAAATGGACAAAGCCCTGTTTATCCTGATGTTTTGAAGAATGTGTAGCACTCGTGATGTCAGTGCAGACAGAATGAGCCAGAATCAGGATGTACTTACATGTAAGCGATGTGGCCTCGAAATAGGGCGAAATAGTGCAACCTTTTTTTTATGGTTGTTTTCGGTTTCGACTGGCTGTCTCATCGTATAAACCTTCGGTATAGATTATTATTGATGATCTGTGACCCTGCACTGGCTGTGTGTCATGTAATTGTATTGAACCTGCCCTTAAAATGTAAATAAACAAATCCAAGTTCTTTCTTTCTTAATGACTTTTATGCTTTTTTTCTCTGTATATTTTACATGTAACCTCCATTCGATTGTCTCGAGTCCAGTAGGTCCGGTTCAATTAGTTGTGTATTCCAGCATGAGCTGCTCGGCTTTGCCTTATGGGACAGTCGCTATTTCAGCCCGCACGAGCATCGAACTGCACATAAATACCTGCACTTTCTCCGAATATGCATTCATTCCATATCAGATCGGAGCATAATTACTTATTAGAGGTTTTTAATAATTAAACCTGGGGATTTAGCATTTAGTTTGGGCACCCATAACAGACTAGATCAGATTTCAAATGGTACAGATCTGAGATGCGCTTTCCTCTGTCTGTTGTGCAAAGCAGCTTGAGCAGTACATACACTTGACAACCATTTATATTTAGAATTAATATTATATTTTTATAATACGTGTGTGAGATGGCAAGAGGCACGTTGCGTGTAGGAAACATGCAGATTAATTTTTTTTTTTTTATGAAAGTGTAAATAGAGGCACACAGTTCCTCTGTCGGCCTCCTCTTTATAGATGGGGCGGACTCGCATGACCTCAGCATCCTCTCGTGGGTTTTTCTTTGTATAAAATGGGCGGATTTGTGTGACATGTCATAATTTGAGGGTTTTTGGGGTTTTTTTTCAAAATATTGAGCAATACTCAGTATTTATGTATTTTCAGAACTGGATTACTCATTAGATCTTTCACAAGGAGATTATTTTTTGTAAAGGCTGTGTATCTAATACTGTGTGTCCTCATTTGTTAGTAATTCGTAGTACCTGATATTAAACTAAGGAAACGAATGTGGCTGGATTGCTTTTCAAGTGATTTAGAATTTATTGCACTATTGATGATGAGGGTGGCACAGTGGAGTTGTGGTTAACACATCCACCTTACAGAAGGTCCTGGGTTTGAGTCCTGGGATCCTGTATTTCTGTGTAGAGTGTGCATGTTCTCATGCTTGTGTGGGTTTCCTCCAGGTACTCAGGTTTACTCATACAGTCCAAAGGTATGCACATAAATGGATAAATCGCTGAAGCAAATTGACCCTCGGTCTGAGTGTAAATGGTGGTGTGTGTGTGTTTTCTTTGATGGTGAGCTGTTCAGGGTGGAGCCTGCCCTTGCCAATTTTGGCTGAGACCCTGTGGGAGAAAGCAGTTTGGCAAATGATTGAGTACTGATGATGAACAAATACCTGAAACATTGAGGGTATTGATTCTGTAATTTAAACTGCTTTTAGCCTCTTCTTTCCACTAGTATTTTTATAGTTCCATTGTGTGTGTGTGTGTGTGTGTTTCTGTGTGTGTGAGGGCGGGTGTGGGAGGGGGGGGGTGCTTGTTTTATGTAAAAAGATGCATGGAAATTGTGTGTAAAATGTCAGTTTATATGCTTCTCAAGTTTCCTTAGCAGTTGCCTTTGATCTCCTGTGATTGTTGTGCAGTTATGCATTCATCGGGTTATAAAACATCAACTTGCTCATTTTTGTTATACTCTGTGATTCATGTGAATTTGTATAAAATTGTACATGTGAGACCATGTCGCTTCTGTACAGCCTTCACTGTGCTTTTCCTCTGCACATGTTTCTTTAATCGCTTTAAGATTTTTAAAGGAGGGGATGTGAAATAAATACATTTTTTAAAGATTTTATTCATTTATTTATTTATTTCTAATATTATATTCGTTTGTTGTTGTTTTTTTAAGGGCATGGGGACTCTGACTTTTGATGTTCCATGCAGAGTATATTCTCCCCACCTATGGTACATTTATATTCAAACATGCTCTCCTAGAAAAAAAGTGGAATACACTTAAGTGAGTTATACAACCGCAAACATTTCCCATAAGCACTTAAAGATTTCTGGGGAAACCTGGCAATCTAAACGATGTTGACACTAGGGGGGCTTGAGGAAAACTGAGCAGTGAGGCATCCATATTTTATGCATCTCTCTTCATCAGTTACAACTCTGTCTTTACCTGAATGTGAGTATGCTGCTGTCTGTCAAACTGTGGGGTTTTCCCTAGCACACACACACACACACACACACACACACACACACATACGCAGCAAAAACAATGCCCTTTCCCGGTGTACTCTCTCTCTCTCGCTCTCTCTCTCTCTCTCTCTCTCTCTCTCTCTCTCTCTCTCTCTCTCTCTCTCTCCCTGATTCTTTTTTTTCCCTTTTCCCCATTTCCTCTCTCCTTTTTTGTTTCTCAGCAGGCAGGCAAGCCATGAGCCACCACTACTTTTGATGTGGTAATGCACTTTTAAATATAGATCTTTAATACAGGGAATAATTGGTCTGAACATGTAGGCTCTCATTATCGGCTGCTGGAGATGCCAGGTAGCAGCTAGACTTTGGATTGCAGTCAGATTCACAGTGGAGATTGCCAGGTGGACTTTGAATGTTCTACTTTCACAGCAGGAGAGCCATCACGCACACATGCTCCAAAGAGATGGTCAAAAACAGTGAAAAATAGACCTGTTAAACTCTGTAAAGGAGTGGGATGGTGGCATGGTGGTTTAGCATGGTGATTTCCGCCTCATAGCAAGAAGGTCCAGGGTTTGAGCCCCGTGTCTGAGGAAGGTGTTTCTGTGTGGAGTTTGCATGTTCTCCCTGTGTTTGCATGGGTTTCCTCCAGGTACCATGGCTTCCTGGCTGTTCTAAATTTCCCATAGGTGTGGGTGTGAGTATATGGTGGTGTGTGTCAGTCCTGTGTTGGTCTGTGAGCTGTTCATGGTGTACGCCACTTTCACCTGGAGTCAGTGGAGATCGGCTCCAGACTCCTCTGACCCTAATAAGGAATAAAGTGGCTTTGTAATAAACTTCATAATGGTTATTTACTTTGACTTGATACATTTTGAGTCTTTGTCATCATCAGCAGTATTTGAGAAAGACCTTCACAGTTCTGTCCAGCAGCATCAAAGGAAACTGGGTTGGTTTATAGTTTGCGTGTGTATGTGTGTCACACTCCTAAGTGAATTTATATTTAGAAGTCACACATAAACACTTATAGACTGTTACTTAATGTTGTCATATTGACTGTCACCTGCACATTTACTGATGCTATTCATGAACAGGAACAAAAATTATCATATAAAATTAGTATGCAATGAGTGATTTATTTGAGGCTTTATTGCTGAATAGGTTTAGCACGAAATAATTTTCAAACATTAAAATTCTTCAGGATGTTCAGGATGTAATTTTCAAAATGGTCAGCAACCCGACAATTAATATTTGCAATGAATATTATTCTCTGTTAAACAAGATTGGAGACACTTATAGAAGGATCTCGGACCCTACTTTGTTCAGAACTAACTATTTACAGCAGAGCTATCAAGCAGAGCAGCATAGTCATAAAATTATGGCTTGGTTGGTTGTCCGGTGTCCATTCTGTGTCCTTGCGTGCCCACCAGGAAACTCAATAACGCCACTTTGATCCTGAGTTGATTCTGATTGGCTGTTATGTATTGCTGACATGCATGTGGACAGAAGGCATTAAAAAAACAGATCTATTATAATACAACTGAATTCTAAAAAATAGAGGCTCATACACCACTGCTCAGACTCGCACAGAATAAAAACACACCATCTAACTTAGGTAGACAAACAGACTTCCAAGTAAATAAATATTCATGTATCTGCCCATATTCAACTCAGACACCTATCAGCAGAGTCTTCTATCAATAACTTTTACTTTTGAGTGTTTGAGCAGACACATGCACATTTGTGGTCTGCTGGAGGTCATTTTGCAGAGCTCTGGCAGTGCTCCTCCTGTTCCTCCTTGCACAGAGGCGGAAGTAGAGGTCCTGCTGCTGGGTTGTTGCCCTCCTACAGCCTGTCTCCTGGTAGTGCCTCCATGCTCTAGACACTATGCTGACCGACACAGCAAACCTGCACAATGTGAGCCACTTGTGTGGGATGTAGACTCCGTCTCATGCTGCCACTAGAGTGAAAGCAAAGGCAGCATTTAAAAGTGACCAAAACATCAGCCAGAAAGCATAGGAACTGAGAAGTGGTCTGTGGTCACCACCTGCAGAATCACTACTTTATTGGGGGGTGTCTTGCCAATTGCCTATAATTTCCACCTGTTGTCTATTCCATTTGAACAACAGCATGTGAAATTGATTGTCAATCAGTGTTGCTTCCTAAGTGGACAGTTTGATTTCACAGAAGTTTCATTGACTTGGCGTTACACTATGTTGTTTAAGTGTAAGATATATATATGTATATATATATGTGTGTGTGGGGGGGTGTGTGTGTGTGTGTGTGTGTGTGTGTGTGTATATATATATATACAGCATAATAAAGAAAATAACTTTTTTTTGTATGATGAAATACACGTATATATGTGGAAAGTACTGCTTGACGTGAAATTCTTATTTCTTTCTCTCTTTTTTTATTATTTAAAGTAATTTTAAACAGTAAAAGCAGCATTTAACAGGGAATCTTTTGAAGAAAGCTTAAAAGGAAACTACTTATTATTATCACTTATGCTCTGAAGTGAACAACATGCATACACACACAATGGCACTATGATTCAGCAGTGCAAAAAAATAAAAATAAAAACCATGTTTGAGCAGTTTGTGAAGCACTTACAGCCTAGTTGGAATACAAAAAGAAACATGAAAAAAGAGCATTATGACTGGTGGAGCAAACAAACGCGTTCAATGACCTTTCATGTAGCACCAACTGACATATATAATGTCAGATCCTTGTTATATAATAACGTGTATACGCTAATACTACTAATAATATTTCTACTGTCATGATACTATTTCACTAGTGGAGAAATTCAAAAACATTTAAAAACGTACCTCCTCCGAGTCTTTAGATTAACACATGAATTTTAGATTAAGATTTTAGAACTTTAGATTAACATCTGAACTTCTACTTACCTAATTAGATCCCGGCATTAGACCCAATGGAAAGTTCATATCTATGTAAATGTAATGACTATCATAATATTACTTTTAAATTAATACAATTTTCTTAAGCTCACAAATGTCTTGTAATAATAACATGAACAATATACAGTATCTTGTTGGTTTCTGGGACACATTAGGCAGACGTTTCGGTTAACTACAGAATCATCTGTACTGCATCAAGAAAATCTGATGGAAGGAAACCTGTTTTTTTTTTTTCTTTTTTTAAATAAAAATACCAATTTCAGTGTGCTACAGACTAGCCAGCATCACTGTCAAAGATCTCCAGAAAATCTCTGGATTTTCTAATTTCTACAAACATTTCATACACACTCAGAAATGGAGGCAGCTGTAGTTTTCTTAATTACGGGATCATGCCATCAATGGTGCTGTTGATATATGCACCATTTACCTACACATGTGTACCTTTATTTAGATTTGACTAGTGCTCTTTAAGGTGTGATTATGAACTGCTAATAATTTTTAAGGCTTCCTTTATGCTTACTAAAGGTACAGAAAAGTGGTCCCTTTATTTCTGATAGTGTAGGGGACTTTTGTTTCTTTGCTGCAAATTTCAGTCCCCAGTAGGGATGTCCCAACACAGTGCTGTAGACCATTCAAGCTAAGGTTCCTTCCTTGTTCCTTTTAAATGTTCTTCGTAATTTCTTCTTAAACACCCATTTTCTTTCTACTGTCACCACCAGAGTTCTTATTATAAGTATCTGTACTTCTAACATTTTTTGTATACACTTAGAACTGACTTGAATGTTATTTAATAGAAAATAGTGTTACCCACATCACATGAGTAACATTTACTAGGTATGATTGTAAAATCAACCTTAACTAGTTTTTACACCAGCCCAAATACACCATTACAGTAAAGCAACCTGACACAAATTGTTCTTATCATTATAATTATTTTCTGTTAATATTGCTTCGGGAATACAAACAAATGAACTCTGGTGTGCATATGTGCATAATATTTACCATAAACCACCATGTGAATTAGATTGTTTACAGGAGCCCAGCCCACGAAACACCCTTACAATATCAGGGTAGACATTTAATAAAAAGCTCAAAGTTAATTTGATCCAAAACCACATGATGGCCCATTAAGCTGCTCAGCAGCACAATAAAGAAGAAATGTAACCCAAGACAAAAATCAGCCAGGATAAACAGTGGTACACTGCCTGTTTAAAGAACCAGAGGAATGAGAAGGTGAAATTACCTGCATCCTCTGATTAATAAGTATGAACTACAGGACAGTTGGTAGGATATTCCTGTGAATTACTAACAAATACTTTATTTGACTAGAAGATTGCATAATTAAAAATATTTTTATTCATTTTAATTATTTAGAGTAAATGTGCTAATAGATGTGAAGTGCACATCAAACTACATGCAGCTTTGTTTCATTAATATAGCCTAAATGGCTACTGGCAATAAGACTGACGTCTACCTACACTCTCTTTTTCTTTTTTCCTCCGGCTGTCAACTCCTGCAGACCGAAGATCCCATTCAATGTCTTCCCACTGCTGCTAGGCAACCACTGATTGGGCACAGGGCCCATGCTATTTACCAATTAAAGCCTTTCCAAATGAAAAGTAGAGTCAAAGGTTCCTGTATTTAGCTGAGGTTATTGCCCAGCCCTGTCCAATGCCCAGACCGACAGCACTCTCTTTCAGAGGAAGAGGAAGAGACACAGCTGGAACCAACTGATGACTAACCCTCAGAACAGGCTCTAGAGCTGGATGGCTCATCCTAGTCATTTTAGTACAAAGTGACAGATATTGCAATATGTGGTGTGAATACTGAGATATTTTGTACTTCATGACTATAAATTACAGGGATCATTTGCAATTGAGTCAATGCTTAAAGAGCTAAAGGAACAGAAAAACTCTCAACGCAAACCATTTTTAAATAAATAAGCATAGGCAAGTTTACTGGAATGACAACATTGTGATTTTTGTGACAAATATACAAAATATTTACCAATACATAAATATTTATGTAATTTTTTTAAACCTTTGAATAAATCAGTACTATTTAAGATTCCAGAATTTGACACATTTAAGAATTTATTATACAATAGCAAAAGTCAAGCAAATGATGAACAGATAACAAAATCAAGGACTATGCACAATGGTTTATTGTCTAAAATGGCATAGCATATACATATAAAGTCTATACATTTAAAGTGGCATTGAGCTACAACAGATGTGCAAAGGTATCCTGATGTAGATATACATAGGTTATACATGATAACCATAACCATAAAATAAATGTAATGTAATATGGCAAATAATATCCTTTTTGGCGTTCTTTGGCCTGCACAAAATGTTCAAAGTTTATTAAGGCTTACTATGTTTGAACCTACTTTCCATGCATTAGATTTACAATGTATCAGTGCTGGTTATAATACTTCAGTCAGCTTTTACTTATTTACCCTGGGTTTACACTGGGGCAAGATGTCTGCCTTCTCTGCAGTTTGAACAAGCATGGAGCTCCATGATTTGTGAGCATGCTTGGAGAACAATTAGGGTATGAAAAAGAGGCAGGGTGCAGCCAAGATATGAAACTTGAAGGAATCGTATTTCCAAGGTCATCAAGATCCCCTACGATGGAGCATCAAGGTCTGTAATGCTTTGTTAAGGTCTGTGAAGGTCTGTTAAGCTTTACTGTGTGCTACTACAATTCCCACATTCTACCATGATTGGCCTCAGATCGCATTACATCGTAATATTCATTGCAAAATATTTGACAGTCAAAAGTTTGTCTACCATGAACATAATCATTAAAAATTGTATTTCCAAGTTCCCTCAAGATCATCACAATTCCACCAAGTCCCCCAAAGTTCTACTGTGCTGTACATCGTATACATCGTAATATTTGCAGCAAAATATTTGACAGTCAAATATTTTGCCACAATCAGTGTGATCATCACAATTCCACCCAGTTCCCTCAAGATCATCACAAATCCATCAGGTTACGTCAAGATCATCACAGATACACCAAGTTACCTCAAGATTATCACGGATACACCAAGTTCCTTCAAGATCATCACAAATCCTCCAAGTTCCTTCAAGATCATCACAAATCCACCAATTTCCCTCAAGATCATCACAAATCCACCAATTTCCCTCAAGATTATCACAAATCCACACAGTTCCCTCAAGATCATTACAGATTCACCAAGTTACCTCAAGATCATCACGAATCCACCAAGTTCCTTCAAAATCATCATGATTCCACCAAGTTCCCTCAAGATCATCACGAATCCACCAAGTTCCTTCAAAATCATCATGATTCCACCAAGTTACCTCAAGGTCATCACGGATCCACCAAGTTCCTTCAAAATCATCATGATTCCACCAAGTTCCCTCAAGATCATCATGAATCCACCAAGTTCCCTCAAGATCATCACGAATCCACCAAGTTCCTTCAAAATCATCATGATTCCACCAAGTTACCTCA
>JBCNYG010000001.1:45759645-45777746 GCA_039654305.1 Porochilus rendahli | reverse complement strand
ATTTTAGTGCTATTATTTATTAAATTCACCTATCATAGCATTGTACCCTTGCATTGCAGCATATTTACCAATGCTCCATATATTCATCCCACCTTATTCCAAGTAAGATGATACCGGAACTATCGTATATCTTTTCATGGTGTGTTGGTGGTCTAGGGTTCAATGTCTCTGCAGGGCACTTCACAAGGGGCTCTTATCAGGTTTGGGGTGCTGGCCTACACGGAGAGAATTTCCTGTTCTTGTTTAGTCGAGTAAACAAACAAACAAACAAAAAACCTGTCATTAAGTCAGCGTTATTACACTTTTTATGTTTGACATGGCAATAGCTGGGGAATCACAGAAGTCCCACTCAATGGTACCTCAGCCAGAAGTCACGGTCATTTGGTGATTGGGTCTCAGCTCATGACTTGACAACTATCCAGGCATTTTCTAAACTCTGCCAGTTGGTGACGCTATAAAAACAAAAGTCCATGACCCAAAGTAAGTTTATTAATAAATAAATATTGAACACAAAGGTTAACCTACTCGATTTAACGAGAACTAAACACAAAATGTACTAGACCAAAGAGAATATACGAGGGAGGTGAGGAATATTGGGCCGTACAAAAACTGATATATCATTTTAAGAAAACGAAGAACTGAAGAACTGAGAAAGGATTGCAAAGTCCATCAAAGTGGATCAGTCAGTAGTCCTCAGGGTGATTTCGCTGGCGTGAGACAGAGAGTGTGTGTGTGTGTGTGTGTGTGTGAGTGAGAAAGAGAGAGAGAGAGAGAGAGAGAGAGAGACCTATTTCAAATGATGAGATTTTTTAAATCTATTTTTAATTTCTGCTATCGTATTTTTTGTTTTGCTCACTAGGCTCTAGAAAATAATTTCATCAAACAAATGCATGATGAAACTGTCAGGATTCTACTTATCATCTACACTAAATGATGAAGGAAAATAACAGATGTTGAGACTAGATGAGGGAGAAGAAAGGGAAAAGAAAAAGATTACCTACATTCGGCCCCACACCTAGGTATAACCCAGTACACACCACAAATAATTTATCTTGTGACCTTATAACTGTGATACGTCTGAAATTCGTGATACATGATTCAGTCCAGCTTTTTCTCATCTTCCCTCCGAGCCTTTCACCCATCTTTTCATCTCTCTCCTCTGTCTCTTTTATCCAGCCATGCAAAGTCAAGGAGAGCTGCTTCATTACTGTTCAAAGAAGATCCTAGTTTAAATATGGATATCCTTTAGTCAATTAGGCTGGTTTGCCACTTACTACAATTTCTCAAAAATAAACTAAACAAAAGAAACCCACAAAAATAGTATCTCACTTATTATTATTTCAACCCAGTTTTATTCACTTTGGAATTATTTTTTATTTTATAATAGGCTGCCCACTATCCCATTTACACCTGTTTAGATATTTATTCAAAGAATCTTCGGTAAACTCATTGAAAGTGAGCCAATTCTTTGAGATACTTCAGGATAGCTGTGTACATTATGCAGTTAATAAAAAAAACATGGACACATTAAGTTAAATTGTATATTAGATTTACTCATCTGAGACCTTGTCATGGGCAGCATGGTGGTGCAGTGGTTAGCATATCTGCCTTACAGCGTAAAGGTCCCTAGTTTAAGTCCTGGGCTCGGGCATTTCATTGAGGCATGTGCACGTTCTTCCAATGCTTCCTCTGGGCACTCCGGTTTCCTCCCACAGCTCAAAAACATGCACCTTAGACCAACTTGCTGCTTCTAATTTCCACCTGGTTGTGAGTGTGAATGGTTGTGTAGGTACTCTGTATTTGTCCACTCTCAGCTGAGATAGGCGCCAGCCTCCCATGACCCTGTGAGTAAGTGAGACCATGTTATTGAATTGTGGTATCTATCAAACTGGCAACTCATAGTATTTTCTATAACAGGGAGGTAGACTTAATCAGTGCAGACACCTGACCTCACTGACTCAGACACAAACTATTCTGCACATGCTGCACATCCACATATCATATATATTGCACATACTGTCTTTTTACTACACGTCATTTATTTTTATTTTTATACATACATAGATATTTTTCCTGTTTTTCTATAATCTAACTTGCTTGTTTTTTCTTGTTATATTTTGCACTGGCATGGGGACAGTACTCCAATTTCATTGACCTGTTGTACATAGTATAACTGTCATTGATAATAAAGAACTTTATATCTATCTTTTTATCCTGGTGCATACCAGTGAGCTTAAAAATTTATGAGCAAAAATTTGCATATAGTCCATATATACAGTGGTGTGCAGTGACGATTATACACCACTTTTGTCTAAAAGGGCTCCTAATAATATAATTTTTGGGTGAAAATGTATTGAACAATGCAATTGTAGGCAATGAGAACCAAAAAAATAATTCCAATAAGTATACTGTATGTATAAACAAAAAATTTAAATTGTTTTTTTTTACTTTTGCATATCATGAATGAACTTCAAACCATATGGAATGGTTTATAAAAAAGTGCAAGAAATGAGTAAACACTGCAAGATACAGATGCTTTTCCTCCCACCAGGCTATTTAACATCTAAATACTCCCTCACCAATTACCTCAAAGCTATTTTCAACAATGAAAGCTTTCTGCATGATTTTCAACGGCTGTTCATTTTAAGATTAGCGGCCAAAATGAATTCTACTTTCCCTAATGCAAGTCTAGAAATGAATCTCGCAGTTCAGTCATGGGTCTGAATGCAACACGTGCCCAATTTGACTCCAAATGGACCTGAAAGCTACTCGCCATCCCATATTTCATTTTTCAGCCCTGGTTTGTCATTTTTCTCTAATTATTCCCTTCTTTGCCTCTCCCTCTTCCTCTTCCTCATCCTAGACAGTGTGTGTGTGTGTGTGTGTGTGTGTGTGTGTGTGAGAGGGAGAAAGTGACGGTGTCACATTATTCTGTTAACAACTCAAGGTCTGCCTCATTGCGCTCCCCGTAGCCCAAAGTCATCAATATTTTAACTTTGCAATTATATAAGCCTTCTTTCTAATTACAATTTCAGATTAAGCAGCTTTTTCAATCACACTGACAGCGTCTGCCCGTTTGCCTGGAGCGAGACACACATAAACCCCTCCTCCCAGTGTTAACCGCACACACGTACAAACATGCACACAGTCCCGCCTCACATTGTCTGATCCAGTAATAACAGCTGTCTACAGTCTATGGTTATATATGAGCACAGGAAGGCAGTTCCTAATAATGTCTCATCTCAAACGCTGGCCATCACTGTCTCATTCAGGAATAGGTCCTAAGGCCTCTATGGTACACAGCAGATGATGTGTGATGATCTCATACATCTAGCACATCTATTTCTGTAATACACCAGAGCTAAAAGCTGCGATTTTTAATTATGTTTCACAGGAGCTTAAGGGAGTTTAACAACTGACCGAATCTTCATCGTGATCATTAAAGGTGCACTTCATAGTATTTGATAGTGTTTTTTGTTGATCTGTAGTTGGCAGAAGTCCAGGCAACAGATCTGACAAGGTTCTTAATTTCACACTACTGCTTAATTTTTTCAGTCCATAAAGCTCCACCTCCAGGAGGAATAGAGTTGCACAGAATCACTGATTAAGATTCCATGTGATAGTAAAGAAGTGCCACTTAATGCACCAAAGAAGTGCTATCTTTATTCACATCATTCGCTATACTGAGTTTATTATACACTGCACAGTAACTGAAAAAATGCAGCAAACAAATATATATATATATACATAAATTATCAACCGAGCAGCTGAAATTATTTTTTTCCAGCCCATGCAGGGACAAAGTGAAATATTTATTTGATTTATTCATTACATTATAAAATATGCACACAGTATCTGAATGAAGCATTCCACTAGGTGAATAATTATATGTACCTGTTAAACTCAGAGGATTAAAGTAAAACTCCTTATACTGGTCAGACACACTATTGAAATCTTCCCCCTCCTGCTGGGTGCTCTGAATTGTAAGATCACCTGTCAATCATAACAGAACACAAGTCTTACTAAAGCAATACTGTAGTAATCTGTTACTTACAGGCTCAACACAGCAGAACCACTTGTTAAAAGCATGTACCTTGAAATACAGCCTTATTAGAGAGACCAAGCGCTGGTGTGCTGGCTCCTTCTGGTAGACCTACAGCATCCTGAAATAAGGGCAAATTATTCACAGCTCTGCTTCTACCCCATATTATAGATCACCAATCTGTATCATACACAAGCACAAGCTTTTATAACACATCATTACACAATAAATACACGGTCATGATTTTTGTTATTCTATACTACACATACTCAAAAACATCATATTTTTTTCCACACAATATTGTGCTCATGTCCTTCTAAGATCTCATATGAGAACCAATGGTTAATACTCTTTTGCCAAACTTCAGCTTGTTTGAAGAAACTGAACAAATTTAATAGTTATTGGCTGTTGCGGGACAAGCCGTCTGAAGTCTAAAGAAATGAGAAGACAGACAACATAATTTTTTGGGTCTCAGGAAGATACAAGCTGCATAATATTTATAGATAACATAAGCACCTGAATGATTAAGCCTGTATCTCACGAATCTGCAAATTTTGGATTCGCCAACTTTTCTGATGAATGTTGACGAAAATCATTTGCTACATTTATTGACAATTAGCAACATTCACACAAATGGTTGCATAAGTGTTTTGCGAAAGTCAGAAGACAAACATTAGCATCTATTAGCAAATGTTGGTGACAGTTTTTGCTACTACTACAACTATTTGCCACTCTATGACCACTGCTTGGAAACATCCGGGCAAATGTGAAGTGAATCTTGGAATTGAATCGCTTATCCTTATAAAAACGGGAGCAAACAATTCCCAGATATAGGTGATGGACTTCCAGGATATGAAAATGGATTTCTGTCAGAAAGAAGGCGAACGTGGTGCTACCTTTGAGAATAATTACTTTAAAATTAAATGAGAATAAGTAGAGGAAAACATCATAAATGCAAATGGTCCATGTGACAGTTACACTTCAGAGAAAAGCAACTTTCGAAGACATACATTTGAATCCAAGAGCTTCTCCAGAGAGGCGCCCGTTATGTTGGCAAAGTTCTCTACAAAGTTACGTGGAGCCTTGAACACACGCAGCACTTTTTCATCTGCTCCAGAGACGAATTGGAATCGGCCCACCATGGCCAGGCACTGTATGTCATAGCCGTGGATCTGTGGTCTGGAAATCTCATGCCAGGTGACCTGGACACAGGATGCAAGAGCAGAAGTGGTGTATTATTTTGGGGGGGCATGCGAGAAAACATGAGCCCACAATTCAGAAATGTGTTACTGTAGAGTAGAGGAAACGTTTTCTTTCTTTTTATATTTTAAACCTAATCCATAACCAAACCATTCACTGTATCTGTAGCATGTTTACACTGTCTGATCTGAGGCTAAGAAACACCCATTCAGATCTACTGACAAGCTAGAGTAGCCAGTTGACCTAAAGCTCCTAGTAGGGTAATACATGAGCACCATGGCTGGGAAACATGAGCACCATGGCAGGGATTACCGCAGCCATTCCATGACCATTTAAGGCAGATTTTGGAGGCGGTCCAATGCAAAAATATGGGTGGAGGAAATATGCACTTGCCTAAGAAATCGTAGGCGTCCACCAGGAATAACTGTGATGAAAATGGGCAGTCACTGTTTCACGTACATTTTCACCTTCATGGAAATCTACAATAACGACCATGTATGCTTCATAGATAACTTCATAGTTGCAACAGTTAGATGGAAGCCACACCCTCCTGATTCTTAAAATAGCTCCCTGGTTCTCAATCCCAGTTGACCCCCAAAGGCTTTAAATTGTCTAGCTTGGTCTACCATCAAAGCACTCTGGCCTTGGTCTAATGTCTTTGGAGTGAAGAATAGGAGAAATATGCAATCTCTGAATGTCCCATTCCGGGTTTAGTCACCCGTTTTGTTGTTATAATTCTCTACGTTCACTCTTCTGAAAAAGGCTTTCCACTAGATTTTAAAGCTCAATTGGCCTACCATGTCTTCACAGACCTGACTTTGTGCACAGGGGCACTGTAACATCGGAACAGGTTTGAGCCTGTTTGTTCCAGTGAGAAAAAAAAAATTAATACTACAAGCTACAACAGTACAGTCACTAAACAACTGTGTGCTTCCTATTTTTTGGGAAGAGCCAGATATAAGTGTGACGATACAGTGCATGTCTATGTGGACTGAAATATATAACAGGCTATGAAACCTGTGAGCAGTCTTTCCTCTTCCATGGCATGAAGACTCTGGTCGTCTGGTCGGTACCAACGCTGACAAGAAACTCTCCATCTGGATCCCAGCTCAAGTCCTGGACTGCATTAAAGTGGCCAGACAACACCACTGCAGGACTCCATTCACTCTGTAAAAGCACACAAAACAAAAGAAGTTCAGACCATGGACACAAACAGAGCATTAAGCAAATTAGATTCTACCTTGTTTACTGTTAATTAACCATTTACAGCATTTGCCAGACACCATCATCCAGAGTGACTTACAGCTCACTTACTGTCAGCTGAGATAATCTCCATCCTACCAATAACCCGATTAAGTGGTTTGGCAAATTAATAAGATTCTTTCATTCATTTTCTAAGCCGCTTTATCCTAATTAGGGTCGCGGGGAGGCTTGCGCCCATCTCAGCCGACTCTGGGCGAAGGCAGAGTACACCCAAAACAGCTTGCCAGGACAACACACACACAACCATTCACACTCACTCTCACACCTAGGGGCAATTTGGAACAGTCAGTTAGTGGGAGGAAACTAGAGTACCCCGAGAAAACCCATGTAAGCACAGGGGGAACATGCAGACTCCCCACAGAAATGCAGAGACCGGAAATTGAACCCAGGACCTTCTTGCTGTGAGGCGGACGTACTAACCACTATAATTGGGTATTTATATTTCTTTGTGTGTATAATATCCAGTGTTATTGCTATTTGCTCTTTTTGTTGATATCTCCAGCTCACAGCACTATGGCTCGGTGCCTTAATTCACTTAGATTGTAACTCTCACTGGCTCAGAATCTGAATCAGAGAGAAATTAACCACATAGACCTGGTGTTACTTGTTTTGCATTCGTTTCATTGCATAATAATTAAACAACAAAAATGTATGGCTGAAAATGTCCTCTTCGTGCACTAGACAGAAAAGCAGTGATAGAAAAACCCTAAGCCAATATTTGGCAAGCACATGGAATCACTGAGCATGACGAACACGGAGCCGGGATTAAATTAATTAATAGGTAATTATATACAGTGCATAACAAGTTTAAAACATTGTGTATCTTATACATAAATTATTTTGCTTTCAAATGGTGTTCTTACCTGTTTAAATAAACTACAGTGAGGAGGAGAATCACTGCTGCAAAGATTAATTGAAACAGAACAAAAATGCCACTCTTTGATCTTTAGTTTTCAAATATGTGCCATGGAGGATTTAGGGGATCTAATTGGAGAAAAGGAATATAATATTTATAGGAATGGTTTCATTAGTGTACTATTACCTATAGCTACAAATTGTTCTGTTTTCCTAATTTTAAAACCAACCCTTCATATCTACATGGGCAGAGGTCCTCTTACACCAAGCACGCCCTAATGTGCTGCTACAGTGGCATGAGTGGAAGTATGGGTCTGGAAGGAAGCACAGGAAGAAAGAACAAAAAGAACAAAAGAAAATGAAGAAAAAAGAAGAGGAATAAGTGCTAGCTTTTATTTATTTAGGTATTTGGAAGTACCCAACAGCCACCGTCTCTTTTAATCCATGCACAGGGGGGAAGGGGGAAGGGAAGGGCTGGTTACCATCAACTGAATCCTACTTGGGGTACCATTAAGGAATTAAATCAAGCCAACTGAACTACAATAATGGCCTCTTAATGAAGATTTCGGTTTGATGGATGAGATTTGGAACTCACCTGCTGACTCGGGTTTCTTTGCCAGAGGTGCAGTGCTCCGTGGAAGGCATGAGCCAGAATCTTGGAACCATCGGGACCCATCTGACAGCCAAAGAAGCCTAATGTGTTTCCTCCGACCTCTCCGACACGCACCTGGAGACGAGGCCAAACAACAGATGGTGAGCTTAAAAAGCCAGATCACAAAAGATGTCATGTCATTTTTAGGAAAGCGTGAGCATTCTGTCTTGTTTTATAACTCGGATCTCTGACAGACAGAGTACCAGTGAGTCCCTTTGATACCTTTTTTCCCTTGAGTGGTCAAAAAGTCAATAGAATCACGTAGGCCTTCAACACCTCAGAAGGTGTCTTACAAATACAAGTCTTAGAGTGATGAAGAAGAAGTAGGAGGAGGAGGAGGAGGAGGAGTGGCCCCCCTATTCTTTTTCTTCAAAACTCCATCCCAGAAAATCATCTCAAGTTTCTGCCAATTTATTCCCATCTGTGGCCAATTAAGGAGGCAGAAAGCTTTTCCAAAGTGCATTCTGTTTGCCAATAAATGGTAGAGTGGGTACGGTGAATGAATCTCACTGCCCCTCGTGAATCCGCTGGATATAGAGGCCACTATGTACCAGTCATGGATCTTGGCCAATCACAGCAGACGTCTACAGCTGTGCTCCATCTTAGTTTAGCCATCTATTATCAAAGAAGATTACAAAGTGCACAATCAGGAGTCCAAATAAATCAAGCCGACAGGCTAAAGAACAAATTATGCAAAGCTAAGGCTATTAAGGAAGTGAAGGGGAAAAAAATCTGTTAATGCAATCCTTAACAGTCACTACGTACCACGTTGCATTAAAACAAATGGAGCACTCAAACCAAGACATATGATTAGACAAATGTCGTGATTGTATGTTCAGTGAATTTGAATATAGATTAATGTCCTTTCAGATAGCAAGGCTATAAATATTATCTGACAGTATTGTATTGTTAAAAATAAATAAATAAAAAAATTAATGGCGTTTCCTTCATCTGTCTAGTGGTGTCTAACCCACTTATTACCTCACACTAATGATAGAAGCAAGCCATGTTCACATCATATAAAACAAAATAATTCGTTGTGATCATGTTATCAAGGTTAACTTCATTAATGCAGACTGGCCGCAATTTGCATTTTGAAAGAATTCCATATAGGAAAAAAAAGGCACAGGGATTAAAGACAAGTTACTTAATTGAGTTAGATTCTGCAAAAGTGAAATTTCTTCCTGGAGTTATTTAATGCCACATGTAATGGATCAGTGTATATTCACTCGGTAAGCTTTTTAAATGAACCTGCTTCTGACCTTGTCTATGTGAAGGGACTGTTCCACATTTACATTTATTCATTTGACAGACACTTATGCGAAGCGGCTTTACAACTGCTCTGAGCAGATGCGGGTCAAGAGCATTTCTCAAGAGGCTACCACAGTGGTAGTTCGGTGCAGCTGGGATTCAACCTCAACTTCCAGAAGGCCGAAAATCCTTCTCTTAGTCACTATAGCCTTGTACAGCTATTAAATAATAGTGGGTTTTTTTTCCTTTTTAAATAATCAATAGTGAT
This sequence comes from Porochilus rendahli, assembly GCA_039654305.1. Taxonomy (NCBI): domain Eukaryota; kingdom Metazoa; phylum Chordata; class Actinopteri; order Siluriformes; family Plotosidae; genus Porochilus; species Porochilus rendahli. The sequence goes on along the minus strand of JBCNYG010000001.1, from coordinate 45,768,215 downwards.
ATTGTTCAAAAATCTTTGGCCGCATTTTGAGCTTAAAGGGTTCCAACAGATTTCTGGGTGTTGGACTACCAAGAAATAATAGGGTCTCCTTCTCTTTGGACATGCCTGAAGCACCACTCCAGGAAGGCATTCAGGAGCTATTCTAGTCAGAGGCCCAAGCCACCTCAACTGGATCCTCTTAACATGGGGGAGCAGCGGTTCTACTCCGAGCTCCTCCTGGATGCCGAGGTTCACACGTTTTTTTTCTTAATAATTTATTGAAATGTTATAGTGAAGATTGGAACATACCTTTCTGGGAGACTGGGGCTTATACGGAAACCTTCCACATATTAAAAATGCTCTCAATATGTTTTGTGGATTTTTTGAGTCTCTAATATGCACCTTTTCATTATCTATCCTGAGACAAGGTTGAATTAATGATGAAACTAAAGCATGCCTTTCACTTTGCGTGACAAAGACCTCTGCAAGCCACTCTGGAGAAGCACAACAATAAGCAGACTGATTTTGAATTCTGTCCACTTTGTCTTGCATATATTACACCAAGCCTGAAAGCAAACTGTGTAATCACTCTTGTTTATAGAGAACACAACAATGTGGATCTGCGTCATATAATACACTTCCAAGCACACACCACAGGGCATGAGAACAGCTACGCAGATTGAAAAGAAATAAAAGTGGAATATGCTTATACTGTTAATCTGTGCTAATAATCATAATGCATTCCATTTAAACGGCATTTAAAAAGCCATACAGTTCTATGGGTAGAACAGTGTGCCTAAGTAGGCGATTAGCCAATTTAACAATTTAAACTTAGTTGAGCTCATTTCTATGTTATAGTGTGTTATAATGAAGAGAACTGTGTTAAAAGAATATCTGTTTTTATGGTTTGACAACAAAAGCCCACCTCCTCTTACATGTTATTCTCATCAGATTAACACGACACACAATAATAAATCCTTTTAACCACAAAATACACTGATTTTTAGTGATTTTTGCTGAGGACCCACAGGCCTGAAAATAGCATACAGCTAATGGTTCAGCAATGACATGTCCTCAGTATGTACCTGCCACACCGTACCACAGCACGAACTGCCAGCACGACTTATTAGTAGGACCTACTTTACTCAGCAGCATGTCTGGCCACCCCACTGCTAGCCAGCTCTTCGCTAAATGTGCTCAATTATGATAATCATTACAGAGAATGATCTGCTTTCTGAATATGTTAATTAGCCACGATGATTGCTCCCATTTCCTGGTCAAGCCCATAGTTGTTTATGATACGGGCCCTTCTCGCGGATGTCCGTGACTATGGTCCATGTCGGGACCCTGAGGTTGTACTACTTCAAGGAACTCTAAGGTCTGTGTCCAACTAATAAAAATAAGTAAATAAACAAATATCAGGCACTTGTACAGACCTCTCCCAATGCAATCACTGTCTCTTCTATGATATGCAAGTCTTCAACCAAAATCACTTTTTATGTCTGGATGGGTTGTACATACCGGCGGTGACATTTTTCTTGAAAAAAATGATTCAAATTTAGGATATACCCAATCACTCAGATCCGCTCAAAAATTTAAACGCTTCTTCCTTGTCTCATGCCACACTTTTCCACTAAGTTATATGAACACCGGGTAGATACGTTTTCAGCAATCTTAATTAAACTAAACAGCACCAAAAACATATCCTCCTTGGTGGACATAATTAACATTTCTCTTGAAAAGGGGAAAATGAAACAACTCACAAAAGTCACTGGTTACCAACTCAGCATTTAGGTGTAAATGCACTAGCTGATGATTATGATGATACTTAGAAAGTGTATCATGATGGCATATCAGGATATAGATATAGTATCTTTTCATATTCTCCCTCCTTACTTAGACTTTTTTAATTAAATCTGAATGCTCTTAAGACATTTTCATAATTACAGCCATTTGTCAGGAGACACTGCGCAAGCAGACAGGCGAAACATAATCTCAGCCTTTAAGCAGTCCAGCTGTGTGTGTGTAAGTGTGGAAATGTCTCATTGGAGGAAGGAAGGATGTGAGAACTGACACCCACTTCTATCTGCAGGCTGGCAAATTGTCAGTTCAAAGGTTCTCAGCTGTGTCTGCTAAACCAGTGTACAACACACTTCATGGAATATATATGCTCTTTAGCTCATGAGAGAAAAGGAACCCAGGATGTATTCCCATGTACGAGGTGATGCACACAGGATGCGTTGCCTTGTATGAACTGATGCACACAGGATGTGTTCTGATGTACGAGGTGATGCACACAGGATGCGTTCCCCTGTACGAGGTGATGCACACAGGATGTGTTCCAATGTATGCATTCACTAAATCATACGAATCAATGGTGCGTTTCCATCAAACAGTGCAGCATCCCAGCTAAATCTGTGTATACTGGTCTCCAACAAATAATTTCTTTCTGTAATTAGTGAGAAAAGGTACTCTGAAAGCAAATATGAATTATTCAAAGAAGAATTGTTGGATTTCATCTTAAATTCATTTATTTACCGAGCCATTTTTCCTACTAGGTTCGGGGGCTCACCGGCTCAGGGCAAAGGTGGAGTACACCATGAACAACCCATCAATCCATTGCATGGCCAATCCACACACACACACACACACACACACACAAACATTTAAACGCACATGTATGCAAATAATATGCAAATACCCTTTGCCAAGCCTTGGTCTCAAACCCAAGACCTTCAAATACGCCACCACGCCATGTCCAAAATAAATTTCCAGCGAAAAACCTTAAAAAAAAAGATCACTGAAGCACTAAAGCTCACACCAGCAAAGTAATGACTTGAAGCCAACAGTGGCAACAAAAAGGCAGAAAGTGCAAATGGCTTGGTCTTGTCCCTTTTTTTTGCCCCTCGATTTAACAGGCAAAAAGGGGTGGAACACTGGTCCGGTTTTGCCAATTGTCTGTAGCTTCAGAGAATGGATCGGAAGTTGGTAATAACAACAATTTCATATGGAACAATAGGGAAAATTCTATGTATATAAATACAACCACATCATCCAATGTAAATTTTTAATTTTAAACAAACTGTCTTTCATTCTTGTTTTATAAACAGTGTTACAATTACCAATTACAGACCTGAAAAGCCTGTTTTTAGGTTATACACCATCTGTGCACTCAGCACCTTGTCAGTGAAAAAAAAAATCCATGATTTGCTTCTCCTCTGCTTCAGAAAGACATCACCTGTCACCAGCTCAGCACCAGATGGAAACTATTCTGACCTTTACTCCAGCTGTGAGGCTTACATTCAGAAAGGACGAGAAGAACAGGCAGATGTTCTCCAGCTGACAGAGCGGGTGGAGCACAGCAGACGAGCTGGCTTTACACCTATCACACACTCGCACTATTTGCTGGCTCTGCTGTGAGCTCTATGACTGGCACAGAGGATAGCCAGAGGAGACGTGAATAAGGAACTGAGGTAGGACAGTGACCCCATGGTAGCATCGGAGTGGTCCTGCAATTCTGTCTGGACCAGTGTGAGAAGAAAAAAAAAAATAAAAAAAAACACCAGAGGATGGTGTGGCGGTCGCTCTCTCTCTCTCTCTCTCTCATGCACAAAGTTCTAAAAGCAAGCCATGTGTTAAAACCCAGCATGAGCAACACAGAGGGTTCATGTGTGAACGGAAGACAGTATACATGGTGATGTCCTAATGACTACGCAGCATCATATGGCAACTTTTTAAATGGAAATTCAAGCTAATCGGTCACAATATTCTAATTATTCGGTCGATTTAATTAATTTGTCCAGTGAAAAGGGGAGGGGCAGCCATGGCCTAATGGTTAGGAAAGCGGGTTTGAGACCTTAAGGTCGCTGGTCCAATTCCCGATCAAAAGGATACCTCAAGTGTTTTTCCTAATACTTGGGTGCCTTTTTTAATTTACTAAATGAGTGTTTTCTTATAAGGTGATATTTTATGAGCAACTTTAGCAAAACCCAGGGAAGGCCCCCAGAGGTACTTTGCTAAAAAGTAAGTACGTGCTGTGGTTTACTAAGGCTTGGTTTGATCTATTCCGCCCTCATGCAAGGTTAATGTGACTACAGGATAAATGTTTGGAAATTAGAGGAAAAAAAACTCCTCATCAAATAAACTGACCTGCTCCACCCACACACCCGAATCCTCCTCCGGCCCCCAGACAATCATGGTCTTGTCCATTGAGGCAGAAAGCAGACACAGAGGCTGTTCCACTAGTCCACCTGCAGGGGTCGCCAAACAGCAAAGAATAAAATTAAATAGAATCTGTTATAATTATTATTGTTATTATTGTTGTTGTTATTATTAGCTGTAAAACAATTGTTGTTATACCTTTGCTAACTGAAGGCTGCCAGTGGATCCCATACACCCAGTTCTCATGACCAGCTAATACTGTTTCAAGACTCACTGCATACACTTTATGAGGGAAAGAAGAGATCAATCACCGCACAATGACATTCAGCAATAAAGGTCAGCAACACCAAGAAAATGAGAGCGGGCCTCACTTTTCCCCTTAACCTCAAACACATCCTCCTTCATCCTAATCACTTCTTCAGCAGGTTCCTGTGGCGGTGTGTCGCATTTAACCACCAGCCTCCAAACTCGGATCAGACAGTCCTGGGAGCAAGTGGCTAAAAGTAACTCCCCATCTGATACACACAGACATACACACACACACAGACACACACAGTAGTTGCCTCATAAATTATGAAAACTAACAAGGCTGAGATCAATCTGGATAAAGAGAGCACTGCAAAGGAGGAATTTTAGATTATAAATCAGTTTTAGTCCAGTACATTTTTCACATGAGGAGTTCATTTAGGAGTGTCCTGAAATTCTGGTGCCAGAAAGTAACTAAAACCTTAATACACAAGTTCTCAACCTTTTTACTGATATTGGTGCGTCACACTACATTATGCAGTTTCCATCCCAAAGACAAACTCCAGGCAACAGAAGAAATATTTTCATTTGAATAAATGTACTTGGCCACTGATAGGCACAAAAGAAAAGCTTTGGTCCCATGATCCACATCTCACAAATCATCATCAAATCCTGATGACGTCACAGCTATTAATGACTAGGCTCACGATAAAGGAAGCAAACAATGAGCAAGCCATCAATATTGAGAGAAAATAGTAGAAATGTTCCTTCAAATATTACACTGAAAGGTGAAAACTCTTACCTTTTTCTGCCCATTCCACACCACGAACCCAGTCCTCATGACCTTGAAGTGTGAGTACTTTCTGAAACTGAAGCACAAGAAACTAGTGTAGATGAAATAAAAGTGAATACTGACTTTCTTTTCTTGGGAAGGACCCAGGAAACTCCACACTGAAACGCCCGAGCCCGCATCGACAAAGTGTGCGAATATCAACCCGGGGATCACAAGTTCAAATCCGGGTTGATGCCACAGCCATCCGTGATCGGGAATCCGTGGGAGCTGATTGGCCGAGCTCTCACGGGAGGAGGGATGGCATACGCTTACCTCCCTGTCACTCATAGTAATCATCAACCAATCATGGGCGTCTGTGAGCTAATTCGTACGAGGGGGTGGATAGAGCTTTGTCTTAGTGTGTTAGGCTGCACCCAAATACGCACGCGCAGCAGTGGTAGCATTGCATGTCACGGAGGGAGCATGTGCATGCTCATGCCCCTCCCTGACTGAAGGTGGTAGAGTGATAGGGAAGGTAATATTTGACAAGTGGGAATTGGACACGACTAAATTTAGGGGAGAAAATGGGGTGGGGGTTTGGGAAGAAACACCTGAGCCCGGGACTCAAACCTACTTAATGTGCTAACCATAAATCTCAACATTGACCAGTATACACTACATCGGAATGGGGCAAGCAGTGTAATTCACATGGAGCAAGCAGTGTAATCACAATCACACTACAAATTGAAAAGCTGTGTATGGGTCTGCCTATCCTTAGATTAGCAGATTTTGTTAATTTTATGGCAGATCAGTGTAAACAAGACTTCAGACATACCTGCCCACTGATCTGCACAAACAGATGGACTTTGCTGTCATCTCCTCCACATGCTAGGATGGGCACTGAATGAACAGTAAGAAATGAGAATTATTTACATTATGAATCCACATTGTAAGGTTGCTTGTGTAAAAATGGGCATGTATTATGTTGAACAGCAGGCGCGGCTTTAAGGGCTTTGCATATTAGCTCCATCAGAGAGCTAACACAAAGATTTTAACAGGACATTCAGTCAAACCAGGGCAATGGAGACTAATGGCATGAAGGGAAAAGCTACCTGTTGCGTGGCAGCACGTACAGCTTACCTCCACTGCCTGGCAACAGCGCTAAGGAGACATCCATCATGAAGCCGCTCCCAAAAGATAACGTCTGGAGGCATTCAGCTGGTGGAGGTCATAAACACATGGTGGAGAAGAATAAACTCACACAGCTGTGATGCATTTTAAAAGGCGGGTGTTAAATGGTTTTTGATTAGACTGGTCTCAGACATGAAATCGGATTTCCTTGTCTCACCTTCACTGAGTGAATACACGACGGATTATAATAAACATTATGCATTTATCATTTCTTCGACTTTAGATGGATTTATTAAGCTTTTCTCTGTAAAAATCATTCTGCTTTCACTTAACTATGGACATCAGAGCAGCACAAACGCCAGGCTGCTACTGTTTGGACTTAAACCCACAACTGCTCAGCTGAATTAGAAATCGCTTGGGGAGAGATTCAACTTGCAAACACATGAATGTAAATGTGCTCAGATGTTTTCTGCTGCTTCTGTCAATGGAAACTGAAGCAAAATAACAAAAAGCACATTCAACACTCACCGAGCCAAACACCAAACATGTTGATCAAGATTATTACCAACCACAAAGATCTGATGGTAAATATCTGGTGCCAGCCTGGTCAGCCACACACACAATCAAACATTTTCCCTGCTGGTTCATGAATAAACCAGTGACCTTTCAGTCTTCTCTTACTTTCATTAAATCATAGCTGCCCCAAAAACTTCCAACAGGAAAACAAACACCTCTCTCACTGCTTCACACATTCAGTACATACTTGACGTGTGAAGTAATGATGCAGTCTAAAAGACCGCCACTGTATTTCTTCCTGCCACAAACGCTCTCTCATTTCCTTCATCACCTCATCACATTATTTTCACTAACTGGCTTCTTTAAAAAAAATAGATATGACTCCTGAGAGAAATTCACCAGTTTCATTAAAAAAGGAAAAACACAATAGTGTTTTCTTCCATTTGAGAGACTTTTACTGTACTGTTTCATTTCTAATGATTTGATCTCAACTATATTTGGCAGAAGTGCCGTCAAGTACCAATCAGAACCACATCGTTTCCCTTTTTCACCCCAAATACAAACTGAAATTTGTCTTCTTTCCTGCTCGCTGAACATCTTATTAACTGAGAATCTGTGAATATAGTCGTTTGTTGTAGCAATTCTACATTGTTTTATTGCAGTAACTTAATTATGGGAATCGTTATAATGATCCTCCTCATGCAGTAAAGGGTGGAAATTTTGTGTTTTGTCTAATGAACATATTTTTATTGTACAAATCAGTTCCAAATGAGAACAAGATTATGGACATTACAAAATCTCACTAAGTTATAAAGAGAAAACTACAAAATGAATCTGATCTTGCAAAGCTTCACCACAAAACCTGAAGGGATCATAATCTTCTTCAATCCACCCATCCATACATCCATCCATCCATCCATCCACCCATTCTACCATTCATTCATCCAACCATTCCTCCATCCATCCATACATCTATCCATCCATCCACCCAATCAATCCATCCAACCATTCATCCATGCAACCATTCATCCATACATCCGCTCATCCATCCAATCATCCATCCATTCATGCATCCATTCAATCATTCATCAATCCATCCATCCAATCATCCATCCATTCAATCATTAATCAGTCCATCCATCCAACCATCCATCAATCCAATCATCCATCCATCCATTCATCAAATCATTTAAACAGCCATCCAACCATTCATCCATCCATTTGATCATTCATCCAATCATTCATTCATCCATCCAACCATTCATCCAATCTTCCATCCATACAATCATCCATCCATCCATGTTTATGAATTTGAAAGTACAGCACTCGGAAGAAAAACTATACAGGTACAGAGACAATAGCTGAGATTTGATTCCTGAAACTTGCTAACCACTTAGCAACTGTGTCCTTGGTAAACCTCATTTTATACGATTATAAAACCAGGTGTTCTAACAGTAATACTTCGACACACGGTAGTGTAAAGCTGTAGCTTTAATGCCTGGCTAGGAGAACAATATCTCTTTGCATGTATTTACAAAACGCACCAAGCAACAACTCTCACTTATATTTAAAAACAAAAGTACAGTGGAAACTGTACTCTACCGATCTGATACAATTGAATTGAATAAACTTAGTAGTTCTGGGCCTTTCCAGTGCACATATATATATATGTATATATACACATATACATATATATATATATATATATGTGGTATAAGGAAAAAAACAAAGCTACATTTTGCTCCCTACAGACCTGTTTCGTGGT
>JBCNYG010000001.1:45738817-45751484 GCA_039654305.1 Porochilus rendahli | reverse complement strand
TTTTTTTTTTTTTTTTTTTTTTTTTTTTGGTCTGGCGAGCTGTTCAAGATGTAACCCGTCTTCGCCCACAGTCGGATTAGATTGGAATGTTACGCAGCGATGTAAAAAGAAGTTAATCTGGCAACACGTTGATGTAGACCCGCTCAACAGAAACTGCTTGGATCCAAACGGCTGCACGGAACCTTTGTGGGTCATTACGTAGGGTGTGCATATTATTACATTACACCCTAACAAGTCATTTAACATAGAAAGAGTGGATCAGAGGTTTTCCCTAAGACGTTTTATGAATAAAAATATATATACTTTAATGACTTATGACAACAAAATGAGTGCATTTGTAGTTTATTAAGCACGGAAACCCTAAGCGAATTTACATTCATACATTCTATTTGCTCCTTTTTCTCTAGATAACGAGTTAACTTAATTTGTTTTCACGTGATCACGGGTTATGTGTCGTTGTCTCCGGGTAACTTTCTCAGATCTCGAGATAACAACCCTATTTCCAGTGATAATTATATTATTATAAGATCAACACACAACAGTGTAACCTATAACAGGCATCATGTAAGAGTAGCCAGAGTAGTCTGTGACACAGGCTGAAATAGCCTCATAATCGCGGGAAAACAAATTAACCCAAATCGTTATCAGTGGATAACAATATTTAATATGAACATAAATAACTCGAGATACTTCATCCCAAGAAAATGACATATATAACTCGAGATCACCAATTAAATTACTCGTTATTTTGAGAAAACATAGGAACCAAAATGTACAAATCCGCTTATTTCTTCTGATTTATGACAGTATGAAAGCGCTTTAATAGAATCTTATTCCATAAGCATGTTTTATGTTTGTTTCCGACCGGATGCTAATAACGGTTGCACGCGGTGTGCAGCCTGATTTATGGTCCGTGATGGAAGCCGCTGTTTGCAGAGTGTAATATCGTTTGGTATTTGCAATGGAAGAGACACATGAGCGAGCTCCATCTGTGATAGATCGCTATTATACACGATGGTATAAAACAGGTGAGGGTTGGTTACTCGGGTTGTAGCATTGCCTTAGTGAATCGTTTCGAGTGTGACAATGGTTAAGTTGATGAGTTAGAGATGATCTCGATCTTAAAGTAAAAAGGCTTTTAACCGACTTCTCGAGTGCTAGTATTAGTATTGTGTAGGTTGAACATGCTACAAAACTGGGTTTAAGTTCATGTTACAGGTCTTATATTGCTTGTAAATGAATGTAAAGGTTTAAAAAAAAGTATTTGATTGTTACATATGTCGAATAACAGGTTCCTTATAAATAATAAAAATAGTAGCAGTAGTAGTAGTAGTAGTAGTAGTAGTAGTAGTAATACCACTGTGAATGTCCTCGTGACACCACTTGGAGTTGAAAATACGTTAATACGCAATTCTTTTCCATTGCTCTCCGCTGTAGTTGAAACAGAAAATTGGAGTACAAAAATACAGCTCAGTGATATCCGCGAAGAAGGCAGGTTTCAGTAGGCGCTGTGTTTTTGTTGCTGATCAGGATTAAAAGGGATGTTAAAGAGACCAGCTAGCCCATCCCAGAGTCCAGTTCATTGTTGTTTACATACTTGTACATGTTGTAAGCACATCTCTTGAACTTTTGAAGTGCACCGGTTCTCATCAGTCTGAATATCAGAAAGCAAAACCCCCAAAAAAGATCCACTAATGGACCACTCACTCATTTGCTAGGTTGCAGGGAGGTTTTGCTCACTCACTCCTAAGGTCAATTTGAAACAGCAAGTTAGCCTAATGTGCATGTCTTTGGACTGTGGGTGGAAACCAGAGTACCTGGAGGAAAGCTGTAAGGTGTAAGCACTAAACAGGACACTACCATGCCACCTCTAATGGAATAAACATACAAGAATGAATAAGTTAAAGGAATTTAAAATATAAATACTTTGACAAAAATCTTCGGTTTCATGTTATAACTTAGGATCATTGGCCTAGGATTGTCGCTGTATTATTGTGGTTTCATTTTCAAGCATAACACTGTGCTTGCATAAAAATTCTGACTCACTACTTGGCACAGAATCTTCTGGGAAGGGTGAACTGGCCCCTTTAAAAACTAGTTTCAAGTCTGACCATTCTTTTTTAGTTTTACAGTATGAGAACTGTGTGGAAGTATGAACTTGTTGACTCGCTTTCAGATATGAAGGGAAGATCATGTGAAGATCACTGCATCCTTCAGCACTCAAACAGGTCGAGAAATTCTTTAGTTTTTCCTGTGATGTATTCAGTACATTTTTTAGGATGATTTAACAGCCAGCTTATGTTTAATCCAGGATCTGCATCATCACTCTTGCAGAGACTCACCCTATCCTCCAGCAAGGACGCAAAATCAGGACTATCGATTACCGTATTAGTGATGGGTGCAGCCGTCTGAACAACAAAGTGTCTGGCAAGTCAAAGCGAGTGAGTCAGGTTCCTACTGCAGCCTTTCATGTTATTTCAGTAGCTAGAAATAAACAAAATAGAAACTTTATTATTCACTCCATTCTTACAGGGGGGGCAGTTTCTGACTGAGTTTGCTCCACTGTGCAGAATAACATGCACAGATGACAATGAGTACACCATCTTTGGGTAAGTTATGTCAATTATGCCCTGCAATGGCCTGGCAAGCTGTCCAGGGTGTACTCTGCCCTCGCCCAGAGGCGACTGAAATGAGCACTAGCCTCCCCGTGACCCTAAATAGGAATAAGCAGTTCAGAGAATGAATGAATGAATATATCAATTATCAGAGACTTTATACTGTAAATCCGAATAGGGAGGTTTTATTTGGAGTGTATGTTCAAGCACAGTTTGATAAAAAAAAGTATAACATGCTAGAGGTGTTGATTAGGACTGAGATGTTACAGCAGGAGCCAGAAAGTGAGGGATTAATAAAAACAGTCTTCTCTGAAACCTTCAGACAGTAATAGCTGTTGCACTAACTGCTTGTGTTCATCTAAAACTAGAGGCTCAGATCAGTTTTTTTCCCCCCTGAAAGCTGCATCAGAGGACGCCTCTTAGAAGTTAATGAAGACATCTTAAAGTTTCCTGATCTGCTACTGGAGAAGGTAATGTTTAAAAAAAGATATTGTAATAACTCTAAAGCTTCCTGCAGAAGCCGAATCACTTTTAAATGGTACATCATAAAGTTCAAAATATGGGGAAAAAAAAAGTCAATATCAGGCTAGATAGAAAAAAACTGACTAGGGTAGACCATGTCCTTCTCACAGCAAGAAGATCCTGGGTTTGATTCCCGAGCTTGGGTGTTTGTGTGGAGCTTACATGTTCTTCCTGCACTTGTGTGGGTTTCCTCTGGGTTATCCGGTTTCCTCCGACAGTCCAAAGACATGCACATTGGCTGGTCCAAATTGACCATATGTGTGAGTGCAAATAGTTGTGTGTTGCCCTGCATTGGTCTGGTGAGCTGTTTAGAGTGTACCCGGTCTTCACCCAGTGTTGGCTAAGATAGGCACCAGCCTCCCCGCAACCCTAGTAGGATTAGGTGATTCCGCAAATGAGTCAATGAAAATGAAACTCTGGGACGAATATCACAAATGGTGTGTTAAAATATAGTGCAGCAAAGAGTAATCCAAACCATACACGGTATACGTTTACACTCTTCCTAAGTGGTGCAGTTTGTTCTGCAAAATACTTTCACACCTCAGTTATTTGCATTTTTACCTTGTATCCTTTATTCCACTTCCATTTGTCGTAATGTATGAAGTCTACTTTGAGCAAATAGTTTTACTTTCGGTAGTGTGGATGTTTGTGGATCGCACAAAGTTATGTGCTGATTTTCATGAAATTTCTACCAGAGGTGGGGCTTTTGACACACTTTTGTCAATCTTGTAAAGGATTTTGTAGCCCTCGCCCACAAATGGCAGTTCTACCCGTCGAGCTATGGCAGCATTCAGAAATCACCAAGAGTGCATAGACAGTGACAGAAATTTGGAGAATGTCATCTTTAAAACAGGAATCAAAAAATATAATGAATTGTTAAGGATAATTCAATTCATTATTAACTTAAATATCTCTTCCTAAAAAGCTTGTGTTGAGGCAACTGGACTTCTTTTTTGTTTAAGACGTTTCACTTTTAATCCAAAAAGCTTCGCCAGTTGACTGACGAAGCTTTTTGTAATAAAAGCGAAACGTCTTTAAAAAACAAAGGAAATGAATCTAACTTTTTTTCTTTCCAATTTACCTTTTGAAATGTGGGAGGTTTTATTGGGTCACCCTGTATAACCATCTGCTTTGGGTTTTTCTCTCCTTGGTGAGGGATTTTTTAATGTATGTAATATTACAGTTGGTTAATTTCTCAGTTAAACACAGTATATTAAGATTTAGTACAATATGTTTGGGTTTTTTTTTTGTTTGTTTTTAAATGACTGTCATTTTTTTGTCCTCTTCTGACCAGCCCTCTACTGACGGCTACATCGCAGTCATCCTACCCAAACTGGAAGAGAGCAAAACTGTCACTAATGGCCTTTTGACCAGAGAACAGTATGAGGACGTTGTGTCTAAACGAAGTGCTGAACCTTCAAAGACTGATCTCAATTAGGTTAACACAAATAACCTCAGAGGAAACTGTTTTAAATGCGACACAAACGACTTGAGGATTAAGAATGAAGGAAATTTAATTTTGTACTGGATTAGATGATGGTTAATGATAAGAGAGATTTTTTTAAATTTATGCCAAATATTTAATTAAAATAATGTGATAGTTTAATGGATCTGTCTAATTACTAGGATCTGATGTTTGTTTGGACTTGTAAATACTGGGTTGGTTTGGTTATATGATGTGTACGTTTACCATATTTCTTACACACAAAACACACTTTTGTAAATACACAAATAAATGACACTGTCCGCAATTTAAGAAAAATAATGTATATTTAGAATTTCTTTAACAATTATTCCACTGTCAAAAGGATCCCAATAGTCCAGAATGATTTACACTGAAATAGTTTCTCAGTCCTCACTAAAGCTTACAGTTTGATTGCAGGGTTGATAAAACGACAATTACGAGCTTGTTCTGAAACTTTCCACCTGAACACATACGTTTTGGACACTTCACTCAGATTCCCATTATAATAAGTGAGACATGAGGCAGAAAGGAAATGTGAGATCGTGCCGTATGAACCCCCTCGCTCTAAAGTACACAGCAGTCATTTGTAACTTTTCGAAAGTTTTCCTCCAGACTCTTTGGAGTTAATGAACCAGAGCTTGGGAGTAGTTCATGTTTCAAGTAACAGTATGAATCACAGTGACCTACAGGACAGTTCATATGAGGAGGCAGTTACTGTCACTACAAGTATACAAACAAAACTTCCTTTTAATACCATAATCACTTTTATACTCAGGTGACATTCTTTAGCACTGCTTTTTGGGAACACAGTCATTTTCGGCACCCTGGAAACATTAAGTCCGTGACGCAGCGCCTCACACCCTGGTGCTGACAGCCTGAGACATGATGGAAACTGGCCGTATTTGGCATCAACGTGCAAATGAGGCAGACAGAGTAAATACAGTGTGTCAGTGTCCTACACTAAAATAACTGAGGTGCATTTAACATATACTTCAAACTGTTCTGTTAACTCAACATCACGTAGTGAAAAATAGAAACACCATCTTAGCAGTAGCTTTTTTAGAAGTAGTAAATAACAGGGCAGTTTGGAATCAACCCCAAAACATGCACTGATTAATGTAAAGAGAGAAAAGAAGTGTGTTGTTTATTATGTGTTGTTTTTTCCTTTGACTGCAGATTCCAAGAGTCTCGAGAACTGTTTTTATTTCATTAGTGCTTAAAACACCAATACAGCATTATACTCAGCTGATAGCACTATCCCAAAAAGTTTAAGAATTTCTCAAATAGAAAATGAAATATCTCTTCATCAGTGTATTTATTCTATACAAAAAGGGGTTTTCGTTTGTTTGTTTTTTGACAGAATGTGCATTTAGCTTCCTACACCTAGCACTAATCACTGAATGAATACATTAATAAACATCTGACATCAGCAACAAGCTAAACAGCCATAAGTGCAAATCTCCCTCACTCACTTATAGCCTCTTACTCCCTCTAGGGTCATGGGGAGGCTGATGCCAATCTCAGACAACACTGGGCGAAGGCGGAATATAGTTCACAGACCAATGCACACACAACCATTCACACTCACTTACACCTAGGGGCAACTTGATGAAGCCAATTAGCCTAGTGTGAATATTGTACTGTTGGAGGAAACCAGAGTACTCAGAGGAAACCCACTCATGTGCGGGGAGAACATGTGAACTCCACTCAGAAACGCACAAGCTCGGGACTTGAACCAATGACCTTGCTGTGACGGACGTGCTAACCCCGTCGCAACCGTGCCCCCACAAGTTTTTATATCATCAATGTTAGAAATTTTTGCTCTGGTATTCTCCGTAATTTAGTCATGACTGATGCCCACCAGACACCTCTGCCCTATCAGATGACAGCTATGAACTGTACTGAGTGCGACTGTACTGCTGTATTTTTTTTTTTAATGCTGCTCGTGCAATATCAGGTGGTGTAACACACCAATAGGAAAGTGCTAACCACCCACTGTCATGTGCAAGAGCTCACAGATGGTCATGACTGGCTAATGTTGCTGTGACTGACAGAGAATTGAGCATATGCCTTCCCTTCCCCCAGAGAGCCTGCCAATTATGCTCTCTGGAATGCTTGTGGCATCAATGGGATTGAACCAGCACTCGCTAAACGATAGGGTGAACACATTTCTGTTGCACCACTTGATAGCTCCACTGATAGGACTTTTATCTTTCAGTACACCCAACCTGTATTAAAGTGAAAGGATTAATACTGATTATCCCATTTAAAGAACATGACCTGCTGTGGCTTTCTTCAACACTATCTTAAGAGTTGCTACTTGTTATTAAATGATATTTTAAGGAAGGTTTTTTAAAAATTATTTTATTCACCAAACCGCTTAATCCGACTAAGGTAACCACTGTGCCACCAGGCTGCCTGGTTTTAAAACAGAATTAATGAAATGTATTCTGAAATAAAAACAGTTCTTGGTATGAGAGACTTTTGGACCTCATTGTATTTGATTACTGCAACAGGAATGCCAGGAGCCACTGCACATACTGTATGTGGCACAGAGTGTGTGTGTGTGTGTTTGTTAACATGTGTGTTGATAGAATAATACTCCAGGATTCGTTAGCTTTGGGTGACGAGAGTTCTGAGCTACTTGCTCTCCAAGAAGGTGAGATTGGCCATGTGCTGCTCCAGGGCTTTGACCCTGAAACCGTTGGAGCTTTTGCCATTCAGTGCGTCTTCTTTAACCGGAGTTTGCTGCTTCTCCCTCCAGGCCTGAGGGGAATCTAGACTGCTGCACTCTGTTTTACACTGACAGAAAGAGGTGGAGAGCAAAAGGATCAGTAAAATGTTAGCAATTCTTGTTCATCATCAGTAATGTGTTTAATTTAAGAGTGGAAAATTCTAAAGAAACATTTTAAACTTATTTATTGAAATTATATTTTAAATATAACGTATGGTAAAGAGGTGCTTTATTATAGTTTAATATTCCTAGCAAGACTTTATTTATTTATTTTTTGATGTTTCAGATAAGATGTTGAACGAAGGTCATGATCTGTGACCTGTTCTTAGTCGTCATGGAGAGCTGTCAAAATAAATGTATTAATGAGGATTTTGCTTTTTAACTACCTATTAGATGTTTTTAGATAAGAGTTACCTGCCACCTTAGCTATATAATTAATAATTATGCTCTGAAGGTGTAGTGGATGTCACTGAATAATCCCAGAGACAAAACATTGAGGGAACTATTCAGTCACCGAATGTTTCCTCAGAGGTCCATAATGCCATCTGACCACCTATTTTAAAACTAGCCAGGAGCAGTGTAACATGTTTGGAAGAAATCGCTATCTGCTCACCATCGTATGCATGAGCTCACAGCATGGTTGGCTAGTGTCATTGTGAGTGACAGGGAATGAGAGACTGTATTCCATTACTCCCAGAGAGCTCAGCCAATTTTGCTCTCAGCCAGACGGTAGGAGCATTACCCAGGATTTGAGCATGCGATCTCCAGGCAGGGCAAACACCCAAATTTCCTCAACTGGGGACCAGATCACACCAGTACTGCCTAGTCAAGTTTTGTTACACTATTCATTTTACACTGAGCTTCTTTTTAATTATGCTGCTTGTTATTACAAGCTTGTTCGTGAAGAAAATATTAATAAATCCACACACAGTGGTCAGACATTATACTAGGAAAACGTTGCACATGATTAAGGTGTGTAGGACAGTAAATATGGAAATAATTTGCATATGAACAAACAACGGGTTATACCATTTGTTCATGTAAATGAGCCTATGTTTGTTTGATGTAAGTAAGTTCAGATTTTAACTAGTTTACATTTGATTTTTTAAGTGTAATATCTGTATACTCTTATTTGTGCCATTATCTTGCTTTATATGAACTGACATATCCGTGTCCTTTTTTCACAAGAGTTAAATGGCAGACTTCGTGCAAATTGTGTAATGCAAACTATCAAACCGTTTTTAGCAGATTGCAACTTGCTTGAAAATGTAAGTTAAAACCACCTGATAATGAAAATTATACATATATGCATGTATAACAAGAGCATATGTAAGGCTTGCCTTCCATTTTACTTTGAACATTGGAGGGTGGCTCGTAGGATAAAATAGGTATAAAAACAGGATAAAAAGTTATGTATGTTCTCTGGGCATCGTACCTTTCTGATAAGTTTATTACACTGCGGTAAGAGAGAAGCCACCACCACCATCACACCTTTAGTGTTGTGTATAGTCAAGTCCACCTGCACAAAACAAAATGAGAAACTGATTGATAGTTCGATGATGAAGCTCTCCAAAAAATCCATCTAATAGCATGGTTGCTTTGGTTCATGTTTCAGAAAAGCAATCATGTCCACCCTGAGATGACAATCTTTTAGTTCCTATGACACATGATTGCTGGCAGCTTGGTTCACATGTAATTGTTTTCTCTGCAGTAACTACAATAAGATGTTTTTGAAAGCTGCAGGGACAAGAGGCAGTGAAAGATCTGACTCTCACTTCTAACTCCAGAATTATTGCCATGATGACAACATAAAAGACAAAATTCAAATCTGGGGCATGAGATAATCATTGTAAATCCGAGCTCCAATCCTGCAAATGTTACTGTAGTTGGACAGAAACCAGTAGCAGTGTTTGGCAGCTCACAGTCGGCCCACAGAAATCCAGGGGAAAGTTTGAAAAAAATATGGACGTGGTACTTGACATGAGCAGGTTGCACACCTGACTGGCATGGGGGAAATTGCGCCGTTTTCCCATGGAAATCGTATGCCTGACGCTTGTGCTCAGTGAGTGTCAGCTTCAATAATCTGCCTTTACAGGTACAACAGCCTCAGTCACTGCGACAATATGGCTGTCATCCTCCCTTCTACAATGCTACACACTACGATTTCCCTAGAATATATAACCGGAGACTTGCCAACTGTGATGCATGCTCTGTGTTCACGCCACACAGAGGTAGACGGAAATATGAACTTTTGTCTAGCGGGCCACACAAATAGCAAGTGTACTGAAGTACCACACAAATTCATCACCGGTACAATGACTGTACCATGTCACTGCAAATGCCCTACTATTCACGCTCCTGATTTTGTGCAGGCGTTCAAAAGGGGTATAGGTCCCATGCATACTGAATGCTTTCTTGAGTTTTCTCAAGTCCTGTAGAATTTGGTGTGTTCGAGACCAAAAGTTTCCACAGCCAAGCTGCAACAGTCTACATCGCTGAACATGCAAGTGACACGTAAGTCTGAAGCATGGTTTTGCTACATTTTTCCCCCACAGACTGCCTTAAGTTCAGCATAAAAAAGTTTACAAAACAGATCAAATATACTGTTACGTGAAATGTGTGACATGAAAATAACCCTCGACATCTTAATCTGGACCTAGCAGGTTAGTAATAGTACCTTTATCATCAGTATCTATACTGTTTACTGATTCAAATAATCCCTTGTGTAAAACACCATCAGCAGTGATTTCTACCAGAAGCTTCTGCCTAATCTCACACACATTATCTGACGGGGACGCAGCAAACCGGCTTATTTTACAGCTTACTTGTAATGCTCTGGTGTGTTTCAGTGGCTTCTACAAATAATGTAACTTAAGAACTTATCTTCTGTTCATCTGTTCATCACTACAGGTTTTTGCCCTTTTACAGAGAGGTCATGTTTTCTCAGTACTGGAAGACTGAAATATATATCAAGATTAGTCCTTGTAAAATGCCAAAAAGCAAACATGGAGTCATACTAACACATGCTGAAATGATCTGTTGAGCTTTTCAGGGTGTACTCCACCTTTGCCCAGTGACGGCTGAGATTGGTTCCAGCCTCCAGACTCTAGTAATAGGATTAAGTGGTTCAGCAAATGAGTGAGTGAGAACTGACCCATGTCAGGTTTAGTGCTAGTGAGTTCCATATGTATTTAGTCCCAACACACAATGAATAAATCGTGGCATGTTACCTTCTGGAACGTGGCACTCTTTCCCTGGACAAGAGTCTTGGCACATATTTGTAGCTGCTGGCAAAAAGCCGCCAGCTTCTCCGTCTCAGACGTCAGAAGCGTCTTCTCCTCATCCATCAACTACGAGAATAAAGACAACTATTTTCTTATTACAGTTTAATAGTCACTTCCCTCGATGATTGTCAGTGCAAAATAGTCAGGATATAATGTTCTATATCTGACAGAATAATTTGCATAACCTTGTGAGGAAACTTCATCTATATGTGTGCAGCAGCCTGAAAAACCTTTAAAGGGAAATTTAGACATTTCGACAAATATAGTTCTGAAAACTACAGGCTTCCCTGATTGCAGTATGCATTTTATTTATTTTTTCATGCATATCAATGTAATATTCTAGCTCTTTTGGCTATCCCCAAAAGTGATAAAACAACAAGTGTGCTGAGCACTCTCATGCTTTTCACATCATGAAAATATGATCTGAGATAATGCTGCATGTGACTATGATTGATTGGTGACACTCATGTGCGTGATGTCCAAACAACAGTACACGGAAGAACTTATCAACAACGGCTCCACCAAAGCCATTTGAAACAGACAGGAGAAGCCTTTATGTTTTTATGTGAGGAGGTGCTCGGTAATGACGGCTTAAAAATTAACAAACTGAATTGACATCTCCACATGAAGCATTATCAGTATTGAGACAAATTTTATTTGGGCAGCCATGGCCTAATGGTTAGAGAAGTGGCTTTGGGACCTAAAGGTCACTGGTTCGATTCCTGTACCAGCAGGAAAAATAGGTGGGGGTGCGGGAGTGAGCAGCACTCCACCACATTAATGGCTAAATTGGCCTTGAGCAAGACACCTAACCCCCAATTGCTCTCCGGGTGCCACAATGTGTGGCAGCCCCTTGCTTCAAGTGAGTGTTTGCTCATTGTTTACGTGTGTGTGTGTGTGTATGTGCTAATTTTGGATGGGATAAATACAGAAGTCAAAGGTTCCCTCGTGAAAAAAAATACTGCATTAAAATAATAGTAATAATAATCTTTTCTTCTACTACTACTACTTATAAGCTCTCTGACCCAAAGTCATCTGGGATTGGCTCTAGCTTCCCTCCTCACCCTGTCAGAAAAAAAAATCCTGATGATCCCACAGGTAAACTCCATGTATAATAATTAGTTTATAAAGTGCATTAGACAGCAGGCTTGCAGGGGGTTATTAATGTGCAGGGGCTGTGCTGAGGCACCAGGCAGTGTGATTATAAGTAGCCCAAGCTTGTCTTAAGCACGCAGGGTTAGTTAACACTGATAGTTGCATCCCATCTCTGTCTTGGAGATAAATGACCATCATTACAGACCTGCAGGGCGTGGTCTTAAAAGAATGTGTGAGGATAATGGGGTTGGGTTTGAGGAGGTCTGAGAGATGAGTGCATTTTACCTGTAAGGTGAAGGACTGCAGGAAGGAACACAGCTGTATGCCCAGCTCGGAGAGAACCTGAAAACAAAAGGGATATTTTCAATTAGACACGATCATAATTGCAAATGTCCTGACTGATATACTGTCTACCTTCAATAATACTCAGCTGCCTTATTTATCCTATATTAAATTTCTAGCCACCACAAAAAAATAAATAATTAAATCCCTCTGAAGACAGGTGTTGGGGTGGTAATATTATAACTAATAACTTATAACATTATTCTTTATTTTTGTTGTACAAGGCTTTTGAAAATTCTACAGTCTACTTGACAGAATTCTGTAACTCTAAAGACACAGCAGAGTCCTGCATTAGCTATACTCTATTAAGCTATTTTGCAAAAATTTTTAAATGGCTATAATAGTTTGATTTAAGGCAGCACTTTGGCTCGGGCATTTCTGTGAGGAGTTTTTATGTCTTCCCTGTGCTTGTGTATGTTTCCTCTGGGTACTCTGGTTTCCTCCCACAGTCCAAAGACATGCACATTAGGCTAATTGGCTGTTTCAAATTCCCCCTAATTCTAAATGAATGTGAATGCTTTTGTTTGTTTGTGTGTGTGTGTGTGTGTGTGTGTGTGTGTGTGTGTGTGTGTGTGTGTGTGTGTGTGTGTGTTGCCCTGTGATGGTCTGG
>JBCNYG010000001.1:45677898-45690147 GCA_039654305.1 Porochilus rendahli | reverse complement strand
ATAGATAGATAGATAGATAGATAGATAGATAGATAGATAGAGAGAGAGAGAGAGAGAGAGAGAGAGAGAGAGAGAGAATCTTTCTGATAAGAACAGAGAATGTAGCTTTCTTGGCTACACGGCTAATATCAAGTAGGGAAGGGGGTGTGGTGGTACAGGGCATGCCCACGTGCTTTTCCTGAGCTTACTTGGATTTCCTCTGGGTGCTCCAGTTTCCTCCCACAGTCCAAAGACTTGCAGTAGACAGTAAATTAATGAACTGAAATAAGATTGTACAGTACAATTTTGCAGCAGGATTATGTATCAGTATTGAATATTGGTTCATATTCAGAATTTTGATAGCAGAATTTTTAAAACAGGGTTGAGTTCTTCCTAATCAAAAGATATGGTAGTATGTAATTATTTCTTTATGTAAGATTAGGAATAACTTTTTTGTTTCTATACCTATAGATACATCTGACTCTCATAATAGGAAAAACATAATCATAGATGAACTAAAAAGGTCCTAATCTGTCACATCTGATCACTTCGTTCGAGAGGCAGTCGGCACCTGCCAGTGCCATGTACTCTCCTTTCAATGACATGCTAGGTTAGAAGATGGAGGGGGGAGATGCTCATAAAGCTAGCAGACACCATAATGCTCTCTCATTATACTCATCACCCACACAGATGGACATTTAGCAATTTGCAGCAAAATCCCAGCAAGAGGTGACATTGTGCCTTGCGCTTTTCAATGAGCCATGTTCTACGGCTTTTAATGTCTTTAAGGAAGAAAGCTCATTACCCACGTGCTTCACCCTCAGCAATTTGATGCAAAAATAAGATTGTTCGAGGGGAGGGCAGACGGGCTGGGAAGCGAATGAGTTCATGCTGAGTACACATTTTAATAGCAGGACCAGATTGTCTCCACAGCCCAGATTAGATGATGGGAAGTGTGCTAGTCTGCATCCAGCTTGAAGACAGACAGATAATTAAGATCAGACAGTGGAACAGGCACAGAACAAGCACAGTGTGTCAGGTCAGGCTGGACCCAAGCTGTACAAAAGCCTCTGGCATTCCATGCTTGATGGGCAGTAAAGTAATACCCCCACCCCCACCCGGCACTTGTATGTGGCCAGTAAGCAGTGAAGTGCTTTCATACTGAGGTCACATATTGAACATGTTCAGGCTGATTGTTTTCATAATGGGGAAAATTAGCAAGATATCTATTTATAAACATGGAAGTGGAAATTGGCTCACGGAAGTTTGAAAAGCAGCAATAAAATAGTCCAGGGGTGTCAGACTCATTTTCAGTGAGAGCCACATCTAAGGATTTAAAGATGATCGAGGGCAGAATAATCACTAAACATCTATTCCAAAAGGGCAACCATGAAATCTGCAAAATTATTTGTCCTCCTTTTCTCTATTCAGCTGATTTCTCTGACAACACTAAACAGCGAAAAGCTACCATGTAATCTTTATTGAGTCATGATTGACTAGCTGTTTATTTAAAATAGGTCACCGCCACCTAGTTTAAGGATGATGAATTAGGTTTCGTGGTAATGGTCGATGCAAAGAATGTACAATAATCATATTCTTTAAAAGCTATTGCAGGCCACATAAAATGAGTAGACGGGTTGGATTTAGCTCACAGGCCTTGAGTTTGACAGCTGTGCCTTAGACCAATGAGCTTTTGGATTTATTTATTGAAAAGTTTAAACACGCTGATGGCAACTCAATGGCCCACCCTTTACAAATGTCAGCAATGGTTCTTTTACATGCCTCTCACCACAAACAGGTGAAAGACATGGCTGGCCGTTGATAACCCAGTTAGCTGCACTGGTGGGGACAGCAGTGACAGCTTGGTAATATTGGGCAGGGCTGGAAATGAACACACTGGTCCTTGGCGAGTCAAAAGTCTGTAGGGCAAGTGAGATTAGCCAGCAAGTCATCCTGCTGGCTACCTGACAAATGCAATAGGGAAAGAAGATAGTTCACACACAGAGGGCAAAACGGTAATTTTTTCCAAAAAGTAGCAAAAAGTCGCATGATCACCCTGTGTTTTCTTCTGTAATATGGAATATTACACAATACATGGCACAGTATTCCCCTCTTTCACATATCTGGGTCCATGGTTGTTTGATGTCTGTAAACAGAAGCGTGTATGATTTGATTTGTTTAAATGGGTTTCATTCAATTCAGAAGTTCACTAGTTTATAGACGATTTGTTAGTTTAATATCTGATATTCTTATCATTGCCATTAAGTCATATCAAAGCTCTATTCTTATGATTTTGTGCTCTCAAGAGATTGAAACTGCAGTCTTTTTTAAATGGCGAACACAAACTATCGAACAGGTTTATGCAGACCACACTTCAAAACTATAAGTAAAAACCACCTGATGATGAATATATACATATGTTCATGAGCAACAGAAGACTTGCCATTCATTTCTCTTTAATAGAAAATCAAGTTACATTAGAATAATGGTCACATTGTCATTCTAACATTTGAGAAGTCTGAAAACAATCTGAATAATTAAACAAAGTAGAATCTAAATCACTGCTTCTGTTTCACAATGGATTAAACTAGCGAAAAAAAATGAGACTTACAAAATGTATCTTTTTTAAGAATCAGTAATGATGTCCCCTAATAAATAAAAAGACACAAATAAAATGATTAATTCAAAAGAAAAATAAAATCACAAGACACACGATTTTATACAGTTCACACCAAAATGCTCAAACAAGCTGTTCCCATGGCTCACAGCAGTAGTTAAAACAACAATCCTAACTGTTGTAGCCCACATTGTACATCACAGAGATTAGATAAGGTGCTGGACAGCTGCCCAGTCTAATCTCCTTTCCCGTCAATCCTTGTAACTGGCGGAACATTGCTCAGTTGTTTCAGCCTCAGCTTGCACACACTTCACCTATTTACAAGATCCTACATAGTGTCATACAATCGTGAATACAGTATTTACAGGAAGTAACCTCATGGTTATTTCACATTTGGATTCGCGATAATAAAAACACTAGCCAAAAAAAGGGGCCAAATCATTTCTGGGACTCAGGTAGGGTAGAGTCTCCACCCCGGAAACAAATGCCTGTAATTACACCTCCATCAAAACTCTAGTAATAACCACTGTTTAAATGCACTGCCAGCTGCTGTTTCCAAGTTATCCAACGTTTAAAACCTACTGTTTACAGTAGATTCGTTCATTTCCAGATTAATGCATAAGGCACACTGTTTGAATATTCCTCTACCCCCTGAATTTCACTGTAACACAAGAATGGCAAGTACAAACTGTAGTTCCACACAATACCAATAAATGTTCCCTGTGACAGGTATTCTGGGAAATCCTTGAATAATTTTACCTAAAGTATTTTTTAGTGCTCCCATGTGAGTCTTTTATTAAAGCACAAGGCTTTTGTGTCCCTGAGCACAAGCTAGTCACGTGTGTTTTCCTTTCTGAGTCAATACAGCTTTCTTCTTGCTAATTGTTAACGAGCCCTCAGAGATTTCACAAGGATCATTCACCAGGTCTAGGTCAGGAGCTGCCCTGCTCCTCCTATGCATGCACATGTTTACTTGAAAACCAATGCTAAATCTAATCTGAGGTGAGATCAGGCGTGATTTTCTTTTTTGTTTTTTGTTGGGGGTTTTTTTTTGGGGGAGGGGGGTGTTAATATGAGGTAATATAGCTGAAGGATTCCAGGATTCTGCACAATTCATGGCTATGTATAGATGCAGAATACATGCACATGGCAGGAAATCACCGGCATAAATCTCTTAGGAGCAGGAGCCAAGAGTTAGCTAACGCTAAAGGCATGTGTTTTCTACCTTGGAAACTGCATGACTATCATGCATCAACACAGTTTCTTCATTATGTAAGACCCTTAAGCACAACATGCACATTGCAATGTAGTGTATGGCATGCAGGCTCAGCTTTCGGATGCATTCCTGACACTTTATAGATGTCAGTGAGCGTGACATCAGGTTGAGGCCCCTAATATGATTAATGTGTAGCTACAAGTTTTCAAACTTCTTCCCAAGAAACAATGTTTGCTCTGTCAGAATAAGACTGGAGCACACAAAAAGCCAACAGCTAGGAAATCTTACATGCAGTACATACACTTTGAGTGGAAAGAAAACCATATAAGTGATCACAGACATGTTTTCACCTGGAGAGATCCCAGCAGGAATGTGCCTGATCTCTAAAACCATGCTTTTCCATGAAATAAATGCAAGACCTGTCAATCACATCAAGCCGTGCTTCATTAAAAAGTAACAAAAATGAGGGGAAATGATTGTTTGGGGAGATGATGCGAGCAGTTATTAAGCGTTGATAGAGCGGCTAGTCCCGAAAATTAACTCAATAACATGCTCTTGTAGGGTATGATCAGCATAGAGTCTTCATGCAACATCAAAATTCTGCTCTTTGAAGTAATCAATGGCTTTTTTTTTTAACCTCCACCAAAGAGGTAATATTTCAACCTCAGTTTGTGTGTAGGAAGGTTATGATTTTGTCAGTGTTAGTTTGTTGTTTGTTAGTACCTTTACACAAAAAGTTATGAACAGATTTTGATTAATTCTTTTGGCAGGGTGGAGTGTGACCAAGTAACATGCCACTAGATTTTGGAGATAATCAGGATCATCATCAAGGAATTTTTTTTAAGATTCATTAACATTGACAGACAGATGCAGTATTACAGCAGTAATGAGTGCCATGTACTTTGAAAATTTTTTTTTTTTTGATTGGTGGAGGTTTGCACTTTCCAAGTTATCAGGATTATGCAAAAAGCTATGATTTTCATTAAATAACAAGGAAAACATTTATTTAGAAAATCAGCCAGATAAAAATCTGAGTTTAGAAGCATTCTTTAATAAAAAGTCTTATTTTACCTAAAATGAATAGCAATTTCAATAAACAGGTAAGTGTGAACACAAAAATCTGCTTAGATAATAGGCAGAAGATAGAAGATAATACCGGTAAATAAAATTATGACCGTTATGCTCCCCAAGTCCTGCTTTTATCCCCATCATGCCCTTCAGTCCTGCTTTACAATACTTTACTTACCGGTTTTTATTTTCTTCCTCTTTTTCTGTCTCTCCTCCGCAACTCTGCTGCTGCAATGCTGGCGGGCATGCATTCACAGAAAATGAGGGGAGGGTGCAAACAAAATACGCATTTAGTTAGGTCTTATTTTTGACCATTCTGCAGAAGAAAGGGTAGGTCTTATTATCAGGGAAACACGGTAGTTCTGGAGCCGCCACTCATTATAACAATTATCGACGGAGGCCGTGTCTGGACAAACTGTATGCATTATGAGTACGGTTGGAAATGCTTGAAAAAAACATGTTCTTAAAAATCGATTCTTCAAAACTCGAATCAATTTAGAAACCTAATAAATAAGAACCACGATTCAGACGTGAATTAATTTTTTTCTGGCACCCCTAGTGTTTATTATATCCTACCAGCGAGTTGTACTTACCACAGAAACAGTGCTCGAATCCAGTGTCTCATGTGATTTAATGCAAATGGCATCACTAAGATGTATGACTGAATGGAAGATGAGGAAAAGGGTACGTCTATGAATACTCTGTTTACAAACCTAATAATTTGGCTTTGTTAGCCAAGTGAGCACCAAGGAGAAAACAGATTTCAAGGTGTCCACAACTTGGTTTTTGATAGTGCTGGGACAATCGAGTCAAAGCTCGATCAATCTGTCGATAAGTATCACAATTTTTTCCAAAACATTTACCCTTTCTTTGCATTTTTTTTTATATTTTCATCAGAAAACAACAAAAACATACTTTTGTGTGTCTACGTTGCAGCTCTGAATGTTTACAGTGCATTGCGCATGCGTGGGCTTTCATGGAAGTGTTCACGTTGACAACTGAACAAGTAAGCATGTAACCTATCCAAATTTCAGATTACAAATCTGGTTGTTTTATTTATAAATTACTCAAGCTGGCTCAATAACTCACTCTACCCGACCACCAATAACTCGAGCAAGCTGTATGTTGCCAAATCCCAACACTAGTTTTTATCCACTCAAGGACTCTATACCAGTTTATAACTCTTCACCAGTACTTTGTAAGTAAGTATGGGAAACAATAATGACTGGTATTCATCTCAAGAAAAGTTTTCTAAAAAAGTTTGAAGTGGAACTCTGCTGTTACCCAAGTTTTTCTGCAGGTCTGCTTTAGTTTTTGACGAAGCCATGTGTGTCTTGCACAGTACCAGCTTCTTGAAGGTTACATACTCGTTCTGTATTTCAACTCCCACACACGCTCTTTTCATGAAGTACATTCAGTGGAACACAACACATCCTTTTAAATAGTTCAGGTCCTGAATACTTATGTCCAAGGACAGAATGGAATGTTGGCAATGTAGCACTGGAAAGTCGGTAAATTGCCTAGACACTTAACCCACATAACTATAGATGTCTGATAAAAGAGGAGCATGTCAGACAACAGAAGAGACCACACTACAGCTGAGTGAACATGAAGCACCATAAAAGTTTCAAGTTTCCACTCACCAACTTGTGCAAATAAAATGAATGTCAATAACAAGCTAAAGAATTTAAACTCCACAGCCTTCAGGTTCTGCACTGCTTGGTTCCAAACATCTGTAGCCAATTATCTAGCCTGTTGCTCTTTCATGACACATCTTGACCACCCATTGATTAAAATGAAGGCTGCAAACACATCTTCCTGTTAGTACAGGCCTCCCTCAGCGCAGTAGTCTCACCATTGCAAGCTTGGGGCTTTCAGTATTATAGAACCTTCTGTCTCAATTATATTAATTTTTCCTCCTCTAAATGACAAACCACTCAATCAACTGTCAAGCCTCAATATCCTAGTTTCAACAAAGGAATAAGTAAAATTTGGATGGAGTTACATCCACAGCTGATCAGTTTTCCATCTGAATGCATCTTATAGCATTTATAATCAGTTTACTTACACCCACGTCTGAAATAAAAATGTACACATTTACAGCATTTGGCAGATGCTCTTATCCAGAGTAGCTGGTTGTTGTTGTTTTTTTACTAATCTATACAACTGAGCAGACGAGGGTTAAGGGTCTCGCTCAAAAGCCCAACAGTGGCAGATTGTTGGTACTGGGGCTTGAATCCCCAACCTTTGGATCAACAACCCAGAGCCTTAACCACTGAGCCACAATTACACAATAGTCAAAGAAGAGTTCTCGGGAGATTACATGTCACCCGGCCTCCACATTTAAAAAAAAAATATGAATAGCAGAAATCCCAAAATATTAAACGGATGAGAAATATCAATAGGGTGAGAAGTCCAGCCATCCAGGAGGAGCTTGGAGTAGAACTTCACTGCCTTCTAGACGTAACTGCAAAGTTTAATCAATTCTGTGTACAGAAACAATCTCAAACTGTTTTTGTACACAGGACAAAGCTACAGTTGAAAGAAGCTGAAAAGAAAAAGAAATTAGAATCCTGTTTTCTGTCATGATCTTTTTCTTTCATGATATTCAACCCTGATCTGAAGTAATGTTATAAAACATAGTAGTTAAAAAAAATGGGCAAAGAACAAGCAAGAAAGTGGCAGAAGTCACAAATGTTCATTTTGAAAGAAACCCAAAACCACTCTGAGAATGGGAAAGTCATTTTATTATTTATAAAATAGGTTATTTATATCTGATATTTTGGGTGTATTTTTGCTGTTTCATTATGAATATCTCATCATACTCTAATAAAGGAACATCTGAAAGGCAGTTGGGAGACTTTCAGGAAATGTTTTGCCACAAATTAAAGGTCTTCTTCAGTTTATCCAACAGATACAAGAACTTTTACACTAAACTACAGAGCAGAGAAAATTAACCTAATTTTAAAAAGTGTATACTGATAACATCGATTAGTTTCAAATGACTCACAATCTCCTAATTTATAAACTAGATTCAGTTAATGAAGCCTTCAGGAGCTTTTGAATGGAATACATCAAGCTGTTATTAAGCTACATGGCGAGATTTTGATGAATGTGGGATTAAAGTGACATCAAATCAAGAATTAGTTACACACTGTTTCTGTACTCTTTTACTCAAAGCCTCTTATTCTACATTAATAAATTTATAGGTTCACTGAAGAACTCAATATCTATTGAATGCACTCGGTGTCTTATATTCTTCCTAATCAAAATGTGACCTTAACAAAGGGACATCCACTTTCATTTCAGGGTAAATTAAAACTAATCATCTCATAAGTGAAATGACACCATGGCTTGCTTTTAAAATAAAAAAAATAAAAAACATTGGTGGGTGCTGCAGAATGGTTCAGCAACAAGGTGCACCATCTGAGAATTCACAGGTTCGAGCCTCGGTTGGTACACGCCGCTATCTACCGTTAGGAGCCAAAAAGAGGAAATTGGCTGAACTCTCAAGGAGGGAGGGATGGCATATGACATCTTCCTGTCATTCACACGACACTAGCCAATCATAGGAGTCTATCGGCTTATGCATGCAGACTACTGATGACGCCTTCCTCAGCGTTATCCATCCTTACAGTTAGGGTCCCAGCATGCCAAGCAGTAAGAAAAAATGCAGTCAGGTGGCATCATGTGTCTTGGAGGAAGCCTGTACCTGCCTTCACCCTCCCTGATTGTTTTGTGATTGTTCTAAGCAAGTGAGAATTGGCTATGTCTAGATTAGGGAGAAAGTCCAGAAAAAAAACAAGGCAATTCAGGCAGTATCAGGATTCAAGTGCAGAACAGATGTTCCATCTGTTTAGAATTCCTAAAGCACTCACGTGAAACAAAACAACTGCATAAGTACGAAGGGTATTATTTAGAGCCATAAACTAATCATTAATGGTTAAGCACTGCACTGTAACTGTTGTCACCATCTTGCCAGGCATGCTAGTTTGTTATCCATTATATACCGATCAGCTACAACATTGAAACCACCCAACTGGACTTCAGTTAGGCAGCCCTATACACAGCAAGCTGTATTGAGCTGTGTATTCGGACACCTTTCTATCATAGCCAGAATGAAGTAGCTCTTCTGTGCGATCAGACCAGATGCAATCACCATGTGCATTAATGAGCCTTGGGTACCCATGAAACACTTGCCAGTTCACCAACCTGTCCTTCCTTGGACAACCTTTGGTAGGCACTTACCATAGCATACCAGTAACTCCCAACAAGACCTACTGATTTAGAGATGAACAGATGAATTTTTAAAGTCAGTTAGATCCTTACTTTTGCTCATTTTTCCTGCTTCCAACACATCAATTTCACTTTCTGCCTAATACATAACACTCCTTAGAGGTGCCGTTCACTTCACCTCCAAGTGCTCATAATGTTTTTAATGTTATGGCTGATCGGTGTACTTTGTCATTTTTTTGTGGAACAGTTTCCATGGAGATTAGAGTGAAAGGAAAGAGACTTGATGAATAAAAGCCCATAAGGAGCTTGTGTGAGGACAGATCACACTAAGGATGCGTTCTGAGAGATAACATATTGCTGGGTTGGATTGTTCAGCACTGACTCACTGCACCAAGTGCGAGAGAGCACAGACTGTCTCTGTTAAAACAGCGTTACAGGAGAATGTGAAAGACCTTGAGGACATGTTATGTTTTTGCTACTCTTTTCAGCTGTTATGCTCCATCACCTGTCTTGATGGATGAACAGTGAAAAGAAACCTCCAATTTGACCTTGCACGTCTGTGAATCAGACGTGAACGAGAAACTCTCAGGTACACACTGGGAGCTGAAATGTGAAAAAGCACAAGTTGTTAAAGAAGGTGAATCACGCAAGCAATTCTTGACTTTTCTGATTGTGAAGCTGCTCAGTTATTGGTGAATAGTACACGAGCTCAGAATACTAAGCATTTAGCATTTGTGGTTTATTACACGGCTACAAAATGGAGGTCTACATGAATGAAAAGACACAAAAATCTGGAAATAAAAAAAACAAACATTTATATGTATATACTGTATAAATAAATACACACACATACATTTTATATACATGTAAAATTTTATATATATGTTTTGTTAGACTAAATGTCCAAATAAAGATTACTGACATCTTAGAAAAATGGTTCAAGAATTTTTCCCCAATATAAATGGTGTATAAACACACACTTTGTGCATACATATGTGCACACAATGTGTGTTTATACACAGTGCCTTTTGTTCTCCTCCGAGGCCATGGGTTCGGTTTATCATACTCCTCTCAGTGGTTGGAGCAGCAGTAAAGCCATACGTTCCACCTTCTCTCTGGGAGATGAGTCCTTTACAAAGAGCTTGCTGTTTTTTAATGCCGCTATAAAAACTATGGGGGAAAAAACAACAGACAAACTGGAAGCACACAACACAGAGTCACAAGTATCCAGAACAACCCCATGTGAGGGAAAAAAACCTTTTGGAAATGAATTCCAGTGAACGGCTAATTTTGTTGGGAATAAAGAAACAGTTCAGGCATGTGCACAAATCAGTGAAAGGAGTTTCTGAGTGTGTATTCTCTCTCTTGCTCTCTCTTGCTCTCTCTTGCTCTCTCTTGCTCTCTCTTGCTCTCTCTTGCTCTCTCTTGCTCTCTCTTGCTATCCCTCTCTCATATGTATAAAATGGCCTGGACTCTGATTCCCGCATAAAGAAGACAGACATCTGTGGCAATGAATGGCTCGACGTTTTAATGCTTCATGACTGCATGCCATTTTTCATTTCATGTGCGCGTTCAGAGACAGTTACTGTCCCACTCCTTTCATGCAGTTTGTCAGGTGTAGAAATCAACAAAAACCATTCACTGTATATTTATTTCCCAGAATCATTCTTGCCTTAGATGAAAACCATGAGGACCGTACTGAATACACCACTCACTTACCACATTCTCATGGCGTCGGTATGATCCATTTTAATACTACACCCCATGCTGCACTTTTTCACTCATTTCGCAAGTGTTTATGTTTAAGTTTAAAAAGAGTTGTTCCCGCCGAAGGACCCTTTTATAACGTGGTCTATTTCATAAAGATGAAATATTATGTCCATATACACACACACAATTTAAGCCCAATATACAACAATTCGCTATAGTGACTGCTGTGTCATGGTCAAAAAGACCCACATACAATCCCAGCCAAGACCTTCCTTAGGGAAACCCATCCATGCCAGTAGTGATGTTCCATTGTTACCTGTATAACTTGAAATTTGAAATGGCAAATTTGCACCTCACATCCATGTGAAACTTCTGGGTAACTCGGTCTACCAGGCTTCTCAAACATTATTTTAGTGTAACCTTCGCATGGTTAAAATCTGTGGTTATGCACCAGTTAATTCCACAATCTCTAAATGTAATTTAGATCTGCAGCAGGTATAGTTGCAGCAGCTTCATCTGCAGCAGGTATTGGTTAGCCAGTGTTATTTCAGGACGCTTTATGTGGTTTTTCCATTCTACCGCATGGAAAAACCACATAAAGCGTCCTGAAATAACACTGGCTAAACAGTCAGGTGAAACCATCCAAGGGATCTTACTTTCCTAATTTAATCAGTAAAAACATATTTAGCAGGATATTCTCCACTAAATGTTTTGTTCCATTCGCTTCCGTTTCCATACTGCCTTCCTTTTCAGTGGTTTTGAGTAATTGATTTGGACAGACAGGCGTTTTAGGTGTGTCATAGTGGCCCTGTTTGTTAAGAAAAATGGAAAACTGTGAGAATGAGATATTGATCCTGACAGAATGCAGAGATATAATCAGGCTGATGAGAGCATTTTTCAGGCGTATATGTGATTAGAGTCTCAGAGTGTTTAAGGTCTTCCCAAGCCCAGAGCAATGTCACATGGCCAGAGGTGCATTCCTTTCTCAGGATAACCTAAAGCCAGACCATTTCTTCTTTGTCTCTTCACTCACATCAGCCGAAAACATTCATTGAAACATTACTTAATAGTGGCTTACTTCAAAGTTATTGATAAGTCTGATTTACTGGCAGGACACACAGTGTATTTTAAATGCTAAGAAGTTCAAGCCTGTAGGCAGTAAGCTCCACAGTACAGTGAAACTGTGGATATATCCAGGTCTTTGCCCTTAAATGGTTAACATTTGACCCCAATCCATTCTCCCTTTTAGTGGAGACATTCCCTGGACACACAAACATGCAGCTTCCATAAGGTAACATGATCCTCACCCAGGAATGATGTGAACACATCATAGGGTGCATACTGCGCATAAGACACACACACACACACACACACACACACACACACACACACACACACACACACACACACACACACACACACA
>JBCNYG010000001.1:45666227-45677798 GCA_039654305.1 Porochilus rendahli | reverse complement strand
GAAGACACAAGCATATCACCCCCATCTTATCTACACTGCACTGGCTCCCAATTAAGTTTCGAATCGAATATAAATTATTACTTCTAACCTATAAAGCACTTAACGGTCTTATAACACATTATCTTAGCAAACTTCTTGTTGTTAATGATCCAGCTCGCCCACTTAGATCAAAAAGGCTGCTTAGTGACACCACAAATACTAAGACTACAGAGCTTTCTCTTACAAAGCCCCACAATTATGGAACAAACTTCCAGCTAATGTTCGAGACTCAGACTTTTGTAATTTGTAAAGCAGCTTTGTGACCAATGTCAATTGTAATAGGCGCTATACAAATAAAACTGAATTAAAATTGAATTAACAAAATGTTGCCAGATTTGCAAAATAAAACCTTCGTGTTCTGGGAAGATCAAAACCTAGAGTGAGCTTATCCCATTTCTTGGAATGCTGTTTCAACGAGCAGATCTGGAACTTCAGAAAATGCAGTGAATCTTAACCCTGAAGATATATAGATAACCAGCTGATTAGATATGTGCTCGAAGTGCAGATATTTTGTTTTAGGATAAGGAAACAGCTCTTTTATTTCTGTCTAAGTCCATTTTCACTCCAGTGATCCACTTGTAAAAGGAAACACTTAAATCAGCCAGATTTGTTATTTACCAGATAAAGCTGAGTTAAAGAGATTAAACTGAACCGAGAGCTTTATGTACCATTTCATCCTTAGTGTGTACCGAGGACATGTCTCTGCCATTATATATTCCTATCTGCCTTGTTGGCAGGAGAATAATGAGGCTTTTGCAATTACTGGAAAGGTAAGTGAGGTATTCATCACAAACTCCTCACATTCCACAAGCCCAGCAACACTGGATCTGTGCCAATGTACACTCTAGAATGATACAAATGAATAGTTTGGGGGGATGGACTCTTATTTTCCTGTCTTGTTAACAAATGCAATATAAACAGTGAGGAGTTGAAATGTCAGGGGCTTAATAAAAATGGTGCAGCAGAAAAATAAAACTAGGGACACACTGAAAGCAGATTACTGGTGACCTAATGAAAAAAATACAGTTTCATACCTACTCAATGAGATCCTGCTGTTTCCCTGAGATTTCTGTCCCACAACAGGAACAGTCTCACCATCATGGATAGACAAATCATAAATGTAATAGCTAAATTTCCAACGTGCTCAACGGTCCCTTGTATTGAATTCCCAAGAACCTAATAGACTATTCTAAAGTGGCAGCTAACTTACTACCACAAAGCTAGTTACCTGGCTAAGCATATTAATAGAAACTATTAACAATTATGCGCAAAGGTTAGGTGGATGCCGCTGAATAGTTAATAAATTGTTAAAATACAGCCTGGGGCAAATTATGTTTTAGTATATTAGTATATTTTTCCATTTTTAAGCACGATAACGATGACCCTGTCTACTTCAAGTGAACATGACAAACTGCCAATGTCCATTGATTTGATTCAAGTATTATCCACTCAGAATATTGTTTTTAATGCTCAGATAGTGGGCCACTCCTGTGTAGTATATGCTACTTCTTGGTATACATTGTGCATATTTGAGCTGTCCCAGACAAAATACAATGAATGTTTTGAAATGCAGCCATGTGTTTGGTCATGGCCCCAAAAATGGTGAGGAAGGTTCAAAGATGACCGTTCTTGTTGTCTTGCTTCCAAAGATAGCCCAAATTCTGGCAGTGTCACACATATAGGATGACCATCTCATAGCATGACTTATATTTCATAATGCTTAACCATTTTTGTTCAAAATTCTAATGTAGAGCATTATGTTAATGCCTTCAACAAAAAGTTATCAAACAGCTGATTTGAACAGATGATTTTTTTTCTTTGCACAGTAAAAATTATGTTAGCCGTGCCAGAGGTCACAGGATTCCAAATATTAATGACTTGTGCAATACTTGTATAAAAATGTTTTGTACATCCTTAAAGCAGGTCATGTTTAAGCATAGCGTTATTCCAGAAAAGGTTTGCTTTGAAAAGTCCATTTTTTATCTTTATCTTGTTGAAAGTTCTGGTCTGCCGGTATATGAATAAAAAGTAATAACAGCAGCCCAGGCATTAAATCTACTTGTCCAGGACTCACAGGCTATTTTATCCTGCCCTAGACGTTACACAGCTCCGATAAAGATACCATCCTGCCTGACAAACTGCAGGCCCATGTAACCGAAATACATCCTGTTGCTCTTCCAATGTGACAAATTTTCGTTTAAAAAAAATTTTTCATTTAAAAACCAAAATGACGCACCGGACCCTTTTTACTACTGAACCACATAGACCTGAATAAAGGAGATTATGACGCTAAGAAAATCCTTTATAATTTAAACCATTCATTTATGTGCATTCTTAGAACTTTCTTGGCTTACGGGGGTTTTTTTTGTGTTGTTTTTTTTTTTTTTTGTACATGCATAGTTTTTTCAGTCAAGAAAAACATCCCATTGTTGGCAAACTATGTCGATACACCATCCAGGAAACTACTACGTATTACAGTTAGGGTCTATTAGTGATGAAGGGGCAACAGATCCATATTGTCTTTCCACTGATTTTACACCATATCTGAAGTTATTATACAAGTCTGATATATTGGTATATTTTTATAACGACTCGTCATAGCAAATCAAGGATAATCCTCCCTTTAGGATAATATTTAAAGTTTTTTTGCATCTAATTAACTACTTAATATGACCTAAAGTTTTTAACTGTTTAGCAAAACATTGGATTACAGCTGTCTGATGTTATTATACAAGATGATTACACACCTGTATATTAGTTGGATAGGGCTTGTGTTGCAGTCTGACAGCAGAAATGGGTAAAAAGAAAGATCTATCAGCTCATGATAATACCATGAGAATTGTACGTCAACTGTGGAAATTTCAAGAATATAATGCAGAGACAACAGAACTATTAAGAAATCCAGAAAATTTAAATTGAAAATATGGAAAAGTGAGGAGAATAACCAAAGGACAGGGATTTAAGAGTTCAAGAACTGAACGAAAATTGAAGCAAATGATGTAAAAGTGAAGAAATCAACCAGTCGGCAACCTGAGAAGAGGCATGTAGAAAAGTGTTCTAGGCCAGAAGAAACCTGAAAACGGACTTCAGCAAAGTTATTTTCACATACACGTTGAGGGCCACATTGGATGGTCCAGAAGGATGGTCAAAGGGGTGGATCTTGAATGCCAAGCAGACCCCTTCCAGACTCAAGAGACAACAAGGAGGTGGTGGCGACATTATGATTTGGGCTGGAATTGTTGATTGGCCCATTTAAAGTTGAGTAAGGAGTAAAGCTCAATAGTGCAAATTACTGTCAGGTTCTGTATAATACTTTTTTGAGATGGTACAGGTCACAGAGCCGAGCTTTCAAGCGAGACTGCATTTTAATGCTCCCTCCCATGCTGCTTACAATACAACAGAATTCTTGCCAAAAAAGGGGTTCACCAGCAGCAAATTAATGACAAATCTGTGGTCAATCATCAAACAGGTTCTGTACAGGGCTGGAAAGCAATACAGCAGCAAAATTAAACTGTGGGAGACAACTCAACAAGCTTCAACCTTAAAACCTGAAATAATCAGAAAACTGACAAGTTCAATGGATGACAGACTGATTAAAGTAATGATGCATATGTAAATGACATGATCTCTCGTCTCATATTAAAGATATAGGTAAAATTGATGCTTTTGTCATAAATAATGCCTAATTCCTTAAAGAAGAGAAGGGGAAAAAACACTTTTGTAAAGAAACAGGTGACTTGCATAATAACATCAGACAAGAAATGTCAGATATACTAAGCTAACTTGAATAATTATTTAAGAAACTCACCAAACTGCACAGAAATTGTATATAGCTTTTCAACATATGCAATCACAGTGAAATTCTATATAAACCATCTGTATGATTTAAATATATATATATATCACTTGCATAATAACTTCAGACACAGTGCATAGTGGCAAATAACCTGCTCTCTTGGCAGCGGCTGAAAAGAAAAATTTAAGGAAGAGGATGGAGACATTTGTTGGCCAGGACATGAGCTGACTACTTCAACAATAGATGCTAACACATGACTCTGTGGGAACTGTCAAGTCAGAGACTTATACAATGCATAATGTATGTATAATGAATGTATAAGGCATGGAGAAATTATAATTCCTGTACGTATGTTACATAATGCTGGATCTGTTGTCCTGAGAACATTCACACAGACAAAACTTTACTTCAGCCTGCATTGCATTTCCTAAAATGACCAATTAACCCACGTCTCTGTGTAATCCTCAGTGTAAGTCATTACATGGATGGTTAGTTTGCAGTCGGCTGTAGATTTTTTATCTCGTGGCTTTCCTTTGCTAAATAAATAAATAAATATATTAAAGATGAAAACAGCACACACAGTTCACACAATTTCTCCACACAATACATATACGTATATACACATACATACACAGACATACACCCATATTGTTCAAGCACTGGAAGGTACTTAATCTTGTAATCCCTTGTGGTTTACACATAGAGCCTCCCTCCCTTTCCGCCAACGCTAAAGGAGGCAAGCTGTTTATCCTTCCTTCGATTATTCACCGCTCCGTCCTACTGTCATTCCTACAAACAGTAATCACTTTAGCATTAAAGCAATACTGGATTCTGCATTTAACTGAAATATCAAGCATATGGCCCTGCCAAAATCACACAGGGGGTACATGAGACGAAAAGAATCCCCTTTACTGTGGAACTGAGCCTCCTTTACTTTCACAACCCAGTAAGGGTTTAATTTACGGAAGTGCGAGAGGCACAAAATTCACAAAAGCATGGAGGCTCGATATAAAAAGAGAAAGAGAAAGAACTCTCGCTCCAATTATAGCTGGAAATCTTTTTATTTTTTTTGGAAGGAAAAGTGCTCAGCTTGGCAGAAACAAAAGACAGAGCCAGCACAAATATGTAATAATGAGCCTTTCTCTTTACAGGATTTCAAACTTGGACTGATCATATCAAAGACTCAGCAGAACCTTCATAAGTCCGGTCCTGGCTTAAGATCTGACACTGTGCAACACAGGCACAGTGCACTAAACTAGCTCACAGATGAAATGTCTGGATAGTTCATGAGAGCCACCAGAGACTAACAAATCTTAGGAATGTTTCAAATGATCATAAAAAGTGAATGGCAATAAAACAAAACAGATCTGTTCCTAAAGCTGGCTGAACCACTGAATACAATCCTAAACAAAGCTAATGGTGGAGGCTAATTGGCTGTTCCACATCGTCCCTAGGTGTGGTTGTGTGAGTGTTGGCCCTGCGATAAGCTGGCGAGCTGTCCAGTGTGTACCCCGCCCTCGCCCAAAGTTGGCTGAGATGGCGCCAAACTCTCGCGACCCTAATTAGGATTAAGGAGTCTAGATTTTAGTAGATTATATATGCTAAAGCTAGCTGTTTTCAGACACAAAAGTCCCGTCCTTCAGGCCTCGCCCACACATACACATATTTCTGAAATAAAATGTAGAAAATGTCTTCACAAAACCACAATGAAAACAAAAGTATCTCGTCACCTGCTATGTCAAGAATAACAAAATATACATAAACATCAACGTGGCCAAAAGTTCAAATGAAATGTGCTCAAAGATTTTTGAAGTATGACTCAACTAATAACGCTCTCTCATACTTGTGCCAAACCGCTTACTTTCACTAGGGTCGTGGAGAGGCTGGAGTCTCTCTCAGCTGCCACTGGGTGAAGGAGGGTACACCCTGGACAGCTCAACAGATCATCACAGGGCAGCACACAACCATTTACACTAACACATAAGGGCAATTTGGAACAGCAAATTAGCCTACTGTGCATGTTTTTGTACTGTAGAAGGAAACTGGAGTACCCAGAAAAAAAACACACAAGCACTGAGAGAACATACAAACTCCACGCAGAAACACCTGAGCCCAGGAATCAAACCCAGAACCTTCTTGCTGTGAGATGGATGTGCTAACCACTACACTACCATGCTGCCCCTGACTGTTTAAGGATACACTTAACAAATATCAAATATATTAGGATTATCAAATAAAAGCCCGTTAGCTGCACTAGGGGGACAGAACCCCCGACCTATGGATCAGTAATCCAGCACCCTATCAACAGGCCACCACTGCCCCAATAATAATAATAATAACAACAGCAATAACAATAACACCACCACCACGGTTTCCCCTCCACAGGAAACCAATGAAATACTTTTGAATCCCTTCTCTTCTATAGTTGTTTTCAAAAAGCAAAATTGCACTTTCCATGTGAACAAAAGGTCAAAATGCAGAAGGGAAAAATTCTGTTTTTAAAAATATCCATATAAAATCATCAAAGGACAATGTATGAATGTCCAGGCAGCTCAATAAATCACCAAAAACCCTCCACAATGGCACTATTTCCACTGCCAAGCACATCATGTCATTAAAAGCCCGGCTGAATATGGTCCCCCTTCTAATGGAATATGGGGTACCCTGCAGCCCACTGACTGACTAAACTTTGAAAATATTTGGATGAAATCACTTTTTCTCAGTTGTGAATTGGTTAATAAATTCATAAGCTAAGAAATAATCTATAATGGCATAATGTAGTACAGTATGAGGAGATCTTAAAACTTAAAACTATCATCTCCAACATAAGCCACAGTCATTATTCATTTAAGGTCTGAAAATATGCGGTTGCATGTCATGTTTGCATCCTCAAAAAAAGCTTCCAAGTTGTCATCAATGGTGCTGCGCTATTTTATCTTCACAGAAAACATATTAATCAAATCTTTTTTTTTTGTCTTGATCACAAGGTCACTATGTACAGAAGCCATAAGCAGACGTTTACCCATACATTTTCCCTCCTGTTTTCTCAAGATAACGGAATAATCATGCAGTTTTCTCAAAATAACAAAGGGTGTTTTCTTGTGATAATGATATAATTAACATGAGATCTAGAGATAATAATACATAGTGTAGATTAGAAAAATAGGTAACATGTCAGAGGAGCAGATGTATAGTTTACTGCATCACATTTCTCTTCTTTTTGTATGGGGCGGCACGGTGGCGTAGTGGTTAGCACATCCACCTCACAGCAAAGTCTGGGTTCAATTCCCAGCTCGGGGCGTTTCTGTGTGGAGTTTGCATGTTCTCCCCATGCTTGCACCGGTTTCCTCTAGGTACTCCGGTTTCCTCCCACAGTCCAAAAACCATGCACAGTAGGCTAATTAGCTGTTTAAATCGACCCTGGATGTGAGTGTGAGTGGTTGGCCCTGCGATGGCCTGGCGAGCTGTCTAGGGTGTACCCCGCCCTCGCCCAGAGTCGGTTGAAATAGGTGCCAGCCTACCCACGACCTAATTAGGATTAAGCTTCTTAGAAAATTAATGAATGAACATTTTTGTATGGTACATTTTTGCATAGACAAACTGTTATGGCTTTTACACCCTGACAGCAATCAATAACTCATGGGATCTGAAAAAGGTTAGAAAAACAAAAATCTATCATCTGTGGCCACTGTAATCCTGTAAAAACGCAGACCAATCATTACCTTATGGTCCGCAGGGAAATATCCAAATCAAATGCTGCTGTGTCTCCCCACTCATTCGTGACCCTACCGTGTGCGAACCTGCAGTCAGAGCGAATGTGAAAGGGGGTGTGGCTTTGAACCTCCAAGGGCAGGTGAGGGTTTAGTCGGAGCCTTGAAGAGATACCTCTTTAAAATTTTACAGTTCCATCATGGTGCATTGTTGTACAGTACTGCATATTTTGTTTAAAACATTCATTAAAAAAATGTAATACAATCACACACAATCGTTTCGTCCTGGGTGTTGGGGCTGCTGATTTATCCTCTTCTTTTCCCTTCTGTCTCAAAAACCTTCAGTATGACAGTACAGGGTTTGCATTTGTCACTGTGCTGTGCTGTTCAGTGGAAAAGTGCTATTATTAGCGCAAGGTTTGGAGGGTAAGAGGGCATTGACATGACAGAAAGTATGACTGACAAGAAAAAAGAGGCTTCTTGTCCTGCTGGCTTGGATCATTTTTAATCTCTTTAAGAAATCCTGAAGGCATCACAGGCACCAGAGATTCTCTTCTAAGTAGAGATTTTATTAAAGTAACTGAGAACATCCCCAAAAAATGACAAAAGATCTCTGACTTAAACACATATCTAACTTTTAATCAATAAACATGGACACTGGCAATGATCCTTAACAGATGTAAAGCTGAAGCAAGCAGTAGGGTAAATTTGGTTGAGCTTGTGGTGTCGGAGTCTAAAGGCATGATTATTACGCAGCAACAGGGGCAAGGCTGATAACAGAGGGGGAGAAAATCAACACAAACAGTATATCCCTCCAAATGAGCAAACACACACACGCACACACACGCACTCTCTTTAACTTCTCACTTCATTTCCTCTGTGGTTTATCAGTGCACCTCCCTCACACACTCATACAGCATCATGCAGCATCTGTGCTGAACTGTGACACTCACTCTTGTATTTACACAGATTATTTACTTATTGCCCAGGATGAAAACACCACTGCTGCTTTATATATTCACTACAGGGAGTGCAGAATGGCTGACTGAAGAAAACTTCAATTACAAGAAGAAGGAAAACATCAGTTGTGTTCACAAACCTTAGCTGGGCATCTACTAATAAGCCCAAAAGGCTTCATGAATCCCCAGCTATCTCAGTTGCTCTCAGCTCGAGTTTACTGCTGGTGCTCTAACTGTTTGTAGAATTTCTATAATGTAATCTACAGATACTGTTCCGGTAATGATGCATCATCCGTTCCCTTTCATTCTGCATGATTTACTCTAGTGATAGTTTGCAGATGGTTACTGGGTTTTTAAACAGCCTCGGAACATATACATTTGAAATGAGCTCTGAGGAACAGACCAAAATCTCTAGAAAGGGGGAGGGGTCTGA
This sequence comes from Porochilus rendahli, assembly GCA_039654305.1. NCBI lineage: Eukaryota > Metazoa > Chordata > Actinopteri > Siluriformes > Plotosidae > Porochilus > Porochilus rendahli. Next base: position 45,668,861 of record JBCNYG010000001.1, on the reverse strand, counting down.
TCAGGCCAACCTTATTGTCTAATCCCCACAAGGTCTTAAAGAACTGAAAGGGTGCCTCCATTCTTGTGGAAAGTGAATAGACGAATGTCAAGCCTCATATCACTGACCTTTTATCCCCATCACACTCACCATCAATGCTAATGACCTTTACGGAGTCACATGGGCAAGTAATTCAAGAACCAAGCCTGTTGAAAACACACGATCCAATACATAGGGTGCTATTTTCAGAGTTATGCCATTCTGTAGTCTCGTGTACAATTGTAATGTTAAGCATCCTAAGCACTTATGAAATCACACAAGGTATAGCGATAGGTTAATGTCCAAATGATGTACTCTCAAGCTGAGGGCATATGGTACCATTTCAAACACAATGCACTAGACGTGCACAATTACATAAAACGATGCTAAGCTATTCAGATGGCGGAAAAGAAATTAATTTAGTGACATATCACAATTCTTTTTTTGCAGTGATTCAGGTATCACCACATTGGCTTCAGAATTTATTTTAAAATGTTTATATTTGAATTTTGTGGTCGTGAAACGTTGCCTTTCCTCTACCCTCCAACAGGTACAGGGCTTGAAAAATCTTCTGGAGCCTTAGTGCCCGGTTGGGCAACCTTGTTTTTGTGATTTTTCTTTTTCTTTGGTGCCTGGTAGTTTTTTCTTGGTGCCCGAATATAATATGTAATTTACAAGTTAAAAAGACTTTTTCATGATTTCTAGTGTGTTTTTTTTCTATTTCAGGAGATGCGTTGTTTGAAGTGCATGTGCGGAGTAACAAAAAACAAAACCAGATGTTAAATAAATAATTTTATTTCAAACTAAAAATAACAGCTTTGTTATTTCAGATTCACCCTCCATCAAAATTTTTAGTAATATAGTTTCCAATAAAATGGATTCTGACAAAAGAAAAAAAGTTTATAGTCAAAAATTTTATTTTTGTAGCTGCATAAAAGGGTTAACTGATCGGTACTTAGGCCTAAATGAACAAAACAAAGATGCCATCTTAAGAACATTCTTTTTATTCATCCTGCATTATTTTCATAATTCAACATCCCATGGAAATCATAATTCTCGCTCAAAATGACAGTGTTTCAGAAGATAGCTTGATAGCAGACGATTTACGCAGTAGCGCCCTTAACAACGGTGGTTGGAAAGTGAACGAAGCCAATTTCTGTCTGATATTTTTAATGTACCTGCAGCCAAGAATCGCAAAACAACGCTCTCTTTTCTCTTCATACGCTTTCTTCGCTTCCTGGGTGTGCTGTGGCACCTCAGATTGTCACTTCTTTGGCCCGATCAGTGGCGTTTGGGGCATTTTTACGTGCCTAAATAAATAGTCTTGTCTGTATGACATTTTTATGGCGTAATCGGATTATCAGCATAATCGGATTATCCGGGTTCCTACATCCGGGACACGGGAGTCTGAGTATGGCGGCAAATGAACAGACTTTTATTGATTTACATGCAAATGTCTGTTCAGCTAGTGATCAGTGTGTTGTGGTGTGTGTGACTATGCTCTGTTTGACATGTCTGTGTGCTACAAAATTATTTTGAATACGGTAGTTCAGTTTTTGAAGACGGGAATCGGGTTGCCCGGTCGGGTAGTTTGTACTTTGCAATTTATTGATTTTTGGTGCCCCTGTTGTCGGACAGGGTGCCGGCGGGCACCCGATTTTTCGAGCCCTGAGGTAGTGCACTCTAAACTATTCACACACTGGCAGGAAGCACAGTAATAATTGACATAACTGAAAGAACAAACTCAAGGCCCGCAGTCCACATCCAGCCAGCTAATTCATTTTATGCAGCCCGCAAGAGCTTTCAATGAATATGACTATCATACATTCTTTGCATTGACAATTACCATGAAACGTAATTCATCACTCTTCCACTAGGTGGCAGCAGCCTATTTCAGGTAAACAGCTAGTTATTCACGACTCAAGAAATACTGCAAAGCTACCTTCGGAATTCGGAAATATATAGAATCATGATATCTACAGTATCGCAATACACATTTAATCACCACCCAATTATCACGATAATACTGTATCTGTGTCTATTAAAAGAGCAGTGCCATAATTTTTACCCAAATTCAGTTGCCAAAACATCATCAAAATATGCTGTGAATGTCCAAAATACTTGTCTAGATATGTGAAATATCATTTCAGCCCCCAAATCAAAAGGAGTCTCAGGTTTTCGAGCCCAGCAGGGAGAGAAAATAAATGAATTGGAACACCTTTTGGAGACCTTTTAAAATCTTGTTGGGCTGAACCGTTTTAAAGATTTAGATCACACTGCAAGCCCTAACAAAATTAATCTATGAATCTAATTCATGTCTAGTATCAACCAATTCCTAGAACCAATTCTTCATCTATATGAATGATTAGGTGGTGTTTCATAACACCATTCATTTTATTTAGGCTATTTTCTTTAAACAACCATGACACTGGGCGGCACAGTGGCGTAGTGGTTAGCACGTCCGCCTCACAGCAAGAAGGTCCTGGGTTTGATTCCCAAGCTAGGGCGTTTCTGTGTGGAGTTTGCATGTTCTCCCCACGCTTGCGTGGGTTTCCTCCGGGTACTCCAGTTTCCTCCCACAGTCCAAAAACATGCACAGTAGGCTAATTGGCTGTT
>JBCNYG010000001.1:45589319-45607624 GCA_039654305.1 Porochilus rendahli | reverse complement strand
GTGGACCGAGATCCCCCCTAAATACCTCAAGGCTCTGAATTTTAAAGGACTGTCTTGGTTGACACGTCTCTGCAACATCGCGAGGTCATCAAGGGCCGTACCTGGGGACTAGGAAACCAGGGTGGTAGTGTTCCAATTATCGTGGAAACACACTCCGTAGCCTACCTGGGAAAGTCTATTCAGGAGTATTGGAGAGGAGGATCCGACTGATGGTGGAACCTTGGATTCAGGAAGAACAATGTGGTTTTCGTCCTGGCCGAGCACTGTTGACCAGCTTTACACACTCTACAGGATCCTGTAGAGGGCATGGGAGTTTGCCCAACCTGTCCATATGTGCTTTTTGGACTCAGAGAAGGTTTTTGACCATGTCCCTCATGTTAGCCTAACGTGCGTGTCTTTGGACTGTGAGAGGAAACCAGAGTACCCGGACAAAAAAACACAAAAGCATGGGGAAAACATGCAAAAACACACAGAAACACCCGAGCGTGCGACACAAAACCAGGACCTTCTTGCTGTAAGGCAGATGTGCAAACCACTAAGTCTCTGTCTCATCCTTATGTCCAAAACTATAGATTTCTTACTTATAATTAATAAGAAGCATGAACAATCCTGCACTAGATTATTTAAGAGTCATTGTGTTAGTCTGAGTGACTCATATGATTGCAAAAAAATAAAAAAATCTGAAGAATGCTGGAAGGGATCCACTGCTCAGGAATTTTAAGTTTCACTACAATCTCCATGTATGGTGAAAAACTTTCTTATCGGCCATGAACTGATAAAGCAACATTTGTTTCTGACCAATGTTTAGTTCCTTCTTAGCATAAGAGAAGTGGCCGTGTTTTCAGTGGTTGTGGGTTGGGTCTCAGCCATCTCAGATAGTGATCTATGGTTATTTATGTCTTATATGCTTTTTCTAATGAATGTGGCAGTTCAATATGCAATGCATTTTTAGAGACATTGCACGTTTGACAGTTGTATATCAGTATAATTTATAAGTATTTATTTTGACAGTTTCTGAGATCACTTGGACAGTGAAAGAAGCTGATTTAAAGCTTGGTATTGTCCCACACAATTTAAGCAAGAGTAGACTCTGCTGAAGTCTGAAACTTAAAAAGCAAAATAAAGAAGCTGTGAGTGAATTTGGCTTTTACCAAAATCTGGCTTTTAAAATTGTTATACTAACGGAGTCATAACAAATCCATTTATGTGCTATGTGACAACGTTGATGCCAAAGCAACTGTGAAGGAGTTTTCCATTATAATATCCCCATCTCTTATTAAATAAAAAGTAAATCCTCCTTGAGATTACACATATTATTGCTATGCTGCAGATAAGGGAACTTGTATCTTCTCATCATGGTAATAGAGTTTGGATATTACTTTCTATCTTGAAAGCTAAACACCAGCTATCCCTTGAAGACAAGTAGATAATCAAAGCACACAGAATAACATAGTATTTGTGTAATCAGACTGCTTTTATTTTCTGTCTGCGCCCTTTTTCAGAACATTTGTTCACATGCCAAAAGCAAGTTTCAAATTTATAATGAACGTTAACTTTTAACAAGAACTAAATACTTTCAAGGAGTGGCACGGTGCTCGAAGGTTCTCCACAGCAACAAGGTCCGGGGTTTGAGCACCGGACTTACTGAGGGCGTTTCTGCATGGAGTTTTCCATGTGCTTCCCGTGGGTTTCCTCTGGTACTCCGGTTTTCTCCTACTTGCACAATTTGCTAATTAGATGTTCCAATTTGCCTCTGGTATAAATGTGTGCATGTAAATGCTTAAAATGTTATCAAGATATAGCTATACATCACAGGCTCACATCCCTTCTTAGCAGTGTTCCACCCACGCATGGGGGCATGCATTCCAGCTTCGTAAAACTCAGGTGGCTGCTGCTGTACCCAGTTCCTTACAGCAGTATTTTCTTCTTCAATACCTCTCAGTGTCTCATTCATTGGACCAAAAAGATGGAAATCTAAGGGTGCTAGGTCGGCTGAGTAGTTAGGATACGCAAGAGTGGTCCTCGTGAAGGAGGTGATTACCTCCTTGTTCTAAGGTCTTACTCAGCTTACTTCCTACTCTAAGTCATTTAAGGGTCTTAATATAATGCTTCAGAGTTAACCGGTTCTCCTCTTAGAAGAAATTGACAAAAATAACATCTTGAGCACCTCCAAAGACCTGATTTTTCTGCCTTGAACTTTTTTGTGTATGGAGACATCAGATGACACCATTCCACTAATAGTCTTTGAGATTCTGTTTTTTCTTTTTTTATTATTATTACATCACGATTTTTTTATTACATCCAATGAAAGAGGCATTGATGGGCAACCATTATGGTGGTGAGGAAGATGTGAAAACTACTGTAAGAAATTGGCTACATCAGCAGACAGCTGTGTTTTATGAAGCTATGACACATGCCCTCTTTCTTAAATGTAACACTGCCATTGAAAGAGGTGATGACTATGTTGAGAATTATGGATGTGAACCTGTGATGTATAGTTATGTCTTGATACATGAAATCTTTGATTGTTTTCCTTATTTCTTTTACAATAAAACAGTAATATAGTAATTAGTAATGCAATAAAGTGCATTACTTTTTGACTCACCCTATTATATACCACACGGGAATGACACAATCTGATTTGGATCGCTGTCTTGGGATAATGGATATTATTTTTCATTTAAGAGAATTTTTCATTTCTGATTGGTGAAAATCCATCAAATAATTCTTGGTATTGCATCATTTTCATGGGATAACCAAATCAATGCACCATTGCCATCAGATTAGTTGAATAATTATTGCATGATTGTGATGCGCAACACATTACAGTGTATGAATATGTTGAATTAGTAGTAAAACAATTATAGAATTCAGCTTTCATATGATATGGATAACTATCTGGTCCCACATGAGGAGCATAAATAGTAACCATGAGAAATAACCATATTTCTTATGTGGTCCAGTGTACATTTCCTTACATTTACGTCAGTGCATCCATAGGATCATTAACCCTTAGTGAGACGTGCTCTTCCACAGACACATTTTTATCCAGATCACTTCAAAGTGATGGAATTAAATGAAGGCTTGCGGTAAGATCAGTCTTGTCGAGGCTGGGTCATAAATATTTCCTTAATATTTTGTCATTCTAGACATATGAACCTCGGGTGGAAAATATAAACTGAATCAACGCTTTAGTGTGAAAATGGGGATTTTTGTTTGTCTGTGTGCCAGAAAAGGGTTTTACATAATGCATATACTGTGCATGCAGAACCCAAGTATCTTTCACATCTCCTGACCACAAATATGATACAGACATACTTTTTATGGACAAAAGAAAGCACCTCATATAACCCTAAACTATGCTTTATGGTTTAAATCATTTAAAAGGCTGCAAAACATTACTTTGAAATGTCGAGTTTATGATGCTACCGATACTTATCTCTAATAACAGGTTTAAGTCACTTAATAAATACTTCAGTTTCATGGAAACTTAAACGCCTCCCCAGTGGTGCAAACTGTTGCACATTCATGGACTGAGTGAAATAAAACCAATGTTTAGAAGTATTCAAGATCACATCACTGGAGTAAATATCTCCTTTAGACCTAGAGATATACACATCCTAAAATCTATATACAGGAAGTGATTTATCATCAGTATCAAAAATATATATCTGGTTACCTATGTAACAGTATAATCATTAATTCACTATGATTCTGTGACTCTATGACAGAGGTTATAAGGTTTCTAAGAAGAGAACTGGGTTTTGTGTCATGGGAATACTACACTGGTATTTGAATGTTGAAAACCTGAATGCTATAGGGAAAAATTCCAAAAGGAAAACTGATACTTTATGAGCAGAACAGTCCTTCAGTCTGAGGTGTGGTTGTCTCTTTATCTGTTTTTTTTAAACAAAAGTTTGTCATTTGTCATAGTAACATTTGTTCCGTATCACGTTTCAACTGTTTTCACCTGTCCGAGACTACAAAAAAACTGCATACTTCTGCACCACAGAGCTTCCATTAGTAGTAACAAGCATTCAGCAGAGGTGTGCTAAACAAAAGAAATAACAGTGAGGCAAAAGTTTAAAGTTGATGCTGCTCATTAATAAGCAGCTTAAATTTATATTTTTTTTGACTAAAGAGATATTCCTGCCTACATGTTGGCAGAGTTCATTGAGATAAAGCTGGTTCAAGGCAAAAGAAACTGCTGCCAGAGGCAAATTCACATCTTTTAAAATTTACGTCTTTCCCTATCAAAAGGAAATCTTTACTTTTACTTTTTACTACCTTTGTGGCCTAGCGGTTCAGTGAAGTAGTGGTTAGCACGTCTGCCTCACAGCAAGAAGGTCTCGAGTTCAATTTCCGGGCTCGGGGTGTTTCTGTGTGGAGTTTGCATGTTCTCCCCATGCTTGCCTGGGTTTCCTCCGGGTAATCCAGTTTCCTCCCACAGTCCAAAAACATTCACAGTAGACTAATTTGCTGTTCCAAATCGTCCCTAGGTGTGAGTGTTTTGTGTGTGTGTTGCCCTGCGATGGGTGTACCGCGCCTTCGCCCAGTGTCGGCTGAGGTGGATTCCAGCCTCTCCTTGATCCTGGTAGTGGGATTAAGCAGTTCTGCTAAAGATTAATTGATATTAATAGCAGGATGCCATGCTGTGTTTTTGGCAAACAAGAGATGATCAGACTGAGAAGTGCTTTCAGCAGGGAACAGTCAACACAGACACTCTGCCTGAACAACCGAGTAAGTGAAAGCAATCATAACAAATGGAGTTTTAAGGGTCTGTTGGTTTGCAGTACAGCTTTTAAATCAGTGTTTGAACAGAAGAAATACTGAATGGAGCTGCATGGTGCATTAATCACGCGCGTGCCCGTCAGCCTGTGCGTCCACGTGTGTCCTGAATAATGGAAAAGACAGAGAGAAAAGAAGGAAAAGGAAAAGTCGGAGCTTGATTCCAGTCCTGACGTCACGGAGGTGTTCAAAACTAAACGCACGAGTCTTCGTGTGTCCAGGTTTCTCCGGGAGCTTTAACGATGAAGAGGATTTGCGCCTGGATACTGTTTTAATACCTACATATTACTTCTGGATTCAATGTATTTACTACCTGGCTTCAGTAATGAGCTGGCTGCTGACCTGGGTCCTACTTGTCGCCCGACTACATCAGGTGAGAAATGATTCTATTCAGTTTGGGTCAAAACTACTTATATCATAGTATGATGATGATGATGATGATGATGATGATGATGATGATGACAACAATAATAATAATCATCATCTTCTTCTTCGTCATCATCTTTATTATCCATTGTCTTTGTACACATGTAAGTATATCCAAACTCAGTTAGCACACGTTTGTCCACATACATAGTCCAGATGAGCACTTTCTGTATGTGTAGACTTGTCTGAATCATTAATCAGAAAGAAAATTTTAAAGGAATATTCATATCAATTGCTGTAAGCTGAGAAATGTGTTATAAATGCAAACTATTTCGATGAATGTGATAGTATGCAAATAGGTGAAACCATAATCAGCTCATGTTTACCTGCTCATTTGCCTATTTGCAACTGGTTTAAAATAATAATAATAATAATAATAATAATAATAATAATAATAATAATAATTGCGTTATATGAAAGTCTATGCAGAAAGGTCCATTTAACACTAAAGGGAAGGAGTTACTGACATCATGGTGAATATATTTGAGGAATGTGGTGACAGTGTCTAAAAGCCAAATGTAAGTGATCATACTGCCACCGAGTGGAAACTTTTCTGCAAAGTCATCAGTGTTGTCAGTTGACATGATCTACATGGTATTTTAAAAACTTTGCGGTGGGAAATAGTGGCTGTAATTCAAGTATGACATAAACAAATGAACAGCTTTTACAGTCAGTTGGAAATATTCAGTCAAATCAAACACAGAAAACAGACTGGCTGAAGACTAATAGTTCTGAGGTCATGCAGCCAGAGGTCAGATGCCTGAGGCTATAATCTGTTATAAGGTGCCTGTTTTCATCTTTGCACCAGAGAACCATTGCAGAGACGCATATTTCATGTTTGAGATTCATCCAGATACCCAGAACTTGCACTGTCCTGGTTTACAGAACACAGGACTTAAATCATTCACATACAGGAGAGTCCCATTGATCTATTTAACCTTGTGTATTGCATATATTTTTCTAGATAACTTTTGTAGTGTATCTTAACACAGATGTTTTGCGATATCCTGTGATAACACTATTATAAATATTTAGGCACTGCCCTAAAGCAGAGCACTGAAAAATGCATGTTGCATTTATTTTCAGTAAAGAAACATAGTTTACCTTAAAATAAACACTGGCGATCTTGCATCATTTGGGAAGTTGGGGCTACTGAGTTTAGTGTGTTTGAGTTTCATTCTTTGAGTATTATATATATATTTTTTTGGTATAGTGTCAAGATTGCAGCTCTGTTTATGATGCCTTTGGTTACATGGATTGCATGTGCCTTGACTGAACTTTGTCAGCATAACTGTATGTGCAATCAGAAATAAGGGTCACATAGTCTCCAAGCATGTCCTGTGTTTGGTCTGGGTCAGATGGCACTACAGTGTGCCTTGTAGTTGTGATCATTTCCCAATACATGTTGCACTTTGATTTATTCTTAGCTTTTTAAATAGTTGTAAGACTGTAAAATGTTAGCATGGAAAGTGTTAGCATATCTTCTTTCCAGCCTTGAAATTGCAGGATTTTTCCTATGAAAAGTGGACATTGTTATTTCTGGTGTTTGTTAAGCTCTTTGTATTTAATTTATGAATAGATAGAAGTGTAGTTCTGCCATGCTTTGCTTTTGTTGTTCACGTGCACCTTTCCTAACTGTGTGAAAAAACAGATTTAACTATTATAATTAGGGCATGTGAAACTCCACAATAGCAGTTCAAACTGTAGACCCTATAAAAAAAAACAGGCTTCCACATCACCTGCTGCACTAGAATGTTGTCCTGGATCAGTTGTCTTGGTTCACTTACTGACTCAGTCATTTTCCAAACCACTTTATCCTTTTAGGGGCATGGAGAGGCTGGAGTCTATCTCAGATGACACTGGGTGAAAGTGGGGTACACCCTGAACAGCTCTCTAGACCATTGCAGGGCAACACAAACATACAAAACACACTCACATTCACATCTAGGGGCAATTTGGAACAGCCGATTACCCTAATGTGCATGTCTTGACAGTGTGGGAAGAAATCGAAGTACCTGAAGGAAACCCACCCAAGCACGAGGAGAACATGCAAACTCCACCCACAAACACCCAAGCCTGGAACAGCGAACCCAGGACCTTCTTTCTGTGAGGCAGTCATGCTAATGCCGTGCTGTCTGGTTTACTTACAGATTTAAATATTTGGCAAAAGGGAATCTGCAGAATTACTGAGTCATCAGAAATCTCAGGATACTGACAGTGTGGAGTTTCTGGGAATGTTCTATGGATTATCTATGATTGTGCAGTAATGTGGTAAAAAAAAAAAAAAAAAAAAAAAAATCTCTTAAGTCTCTTAATTTCTCTGTATTTCCTCTAGGTCGTCTCCCTGAATTCTTCCGTTTCGCCATTTGTACCTGACATTACTACCCCTGAGCCCTTTAATCGGACTCAGTACTGTAAGTGGCCGTGCACCTGCCCTGAGATTCCCCCGAGCTGCCCGGCTGGTGTCAGCTTAATTATGGATGGCTGTGACTGCTGTAAGGCCTGCGCCAGGCAGGTTGGCGAGGAGTGCAATGAGGCGGACAACTGTGATCACCACCGCGGCCTCTACTGTGACTACAGCTCAGACAAGCCTAGGTACGAAAAAGGAGTGTGTGCATGTAAGTGTCCCCTACACTAAACATGTCCTTGTGCTCAGGCTTCCGTTAAGCACATTAATGCTAGATTCTTTTCGGGGATTATATTGAGATTAAGAGGTTTAATTAAGGTGAAATGCAGACTTGGATTGAAACTAGAGCAGTAATTAGTTTATTTATTCTCCATTTTTTTCCTTTTTTCAATTTCACAATAAACACAGGCGATCTTGCATCATTTGGGAAGTTGAGGTTACTGAGTTTAGTGTTTATCAATGATCTTTTGAGCCCCAGTCTCCTTCATCTAAATCATTCTGTCACTTAAAATTGAGCTATCTTTAGCAATAAATCCCTTCTTATCTAATACCTATTAGCCATTCCCTATGCATCTTATCAGAAACTCATAAATTGCGATGTATGCCGATATACAGATCTACCTGGCACAGGCTGCGAGCACAATGGTGTAATCTATCGAAATGGGCAGAGTTTTCAGCCCAACTGTAAGTACCAGTGTCTGTGTGTAAATGGGGCCATTGGTTGTGTACCGCTGTGTGATGAGTCTCAGCCTCCGAGGGTGTGGTGCCCAGTGCCACGGCGAGTTAAAATCCCCGGCCGCTGCTGCGACCACTGGATATGTGAGGAGCCCAGGAGGGGGCGCAAAGCAGCACCTCGGCATACCATGGCAGGTAGGATCCTCAACTGACTGTACTGTATGCATCACTTTTAGTTAAGATGAATTATAGTGTCAGAAAACATTTAAGTTATTCACAAAACAAGGTCATAAAAAAGTGAGAGCTTTTAGTCATTTATGCCAATCATATGACAATCATTTATTAAAACAGTAAGTAATTATTTATTACTATACAGGAATATCTGGATAGTGTTGATTGTGTTGAAAGGTAAAACGATAAATTGAGATTGAGATGAAACATTGATTGTTTGTCTTTTGACAGCACTTTTCAGTGGAAAAGACACCTGGCAGGAGAACTGTGTAACACAGACCTCGCCATGGAGCCTGTGCTCCAAAACCTGTGGCCGAGGAGTGTCTTTACGCATCACTAATGCCAACAAGCAGTGTCGGATGGTCAAGGAGAGACGACTTTGCAACATCCGACCCTGTGAGGTGGATATCACTAAGCATATTAAGGTAGAAATTTTCTTCTGCTTTTGTTATCTGTTTACACAACAAGGATCCTTCAGCCTAGTACATTTCAGTGTAGTTATCATATAATTTATTTAAGTATAAACTACACGGGTACAGCATAATCTGATTGATTTTCTATCCCAGTATTCCATGTGGATAATTCATTCATTTATTGTCTGAACCGCTTAATCCTTAAAATAATAGGGTCGCGGAGACCTCTCAGCTGACGCTGGACAGCTCGCCAGGCCATCACAGGGCAGAAACATGCTGACAGTTATGCAGCCTATTCTTGACGAAGGTCAGCAATGGTTCTTTTACATGCCACAGACAGTGAGGGACATGGCCAGCATTTGACAACCCAGTTAGCTGCACTGGGAGACAACAGTGACATGGCTTGAAGTGAAAACCTGTTGGGGCTTGATCCCCTGACCTTGGGACCAGTAATCCAGCGCCCTACCACCAGGCTACAACCAGGCAGACACATCTTTTCCTGGTCATTTGTAGCAAACAGTCATCAGCACACTTTAAAATGGAGCAATTATCCAGACAAATCTCATCTTAGTTTGCATTTCTTGTGTTTCAGGATGCTATATACTTAGATAACTATATATTTATAGAGCACAGTTGACTTATGTTTCTGTGTAATATGTACTAAACTCTGAATAAGTAGGCTAAACAGACTTAATTAGCTACTTAGCGCTAGCTTGTCTCAGAGCGCAGAGCTCCTTTGTCCTCCCACTGTCATGGTTGAAATATATAAAAAATAAACTATAAAAATCTTGTTTTAGTTTGCTTTTCTTTATGTTTTTGTGTAGTAGATACTAAAACTCTTAAAGAGAGTTAAAAAGAGATGGTGTTGCATAGCTCTTATGCATGTAATGGCATGTGCACTCGGAGCTAACGCATCTGTCATGATTTTGAAAATGCAAAGAATTGACCATAATAATCTCATTTTAGTGTACTCTTACTTATGTTCCTGTGTAGTATATACTGTAATAATTATTTGCCTGAGGCTCTGTGGATATCATTGTATACTTCCCTCTTTGTTCCATTTGGAAACTGTGTAGTAATATCACCTCACCTTTACTGAATAATTGTTATATAGAACCATATTAATAATAATAAGGTATCATCTGCTAATATAAGAATGTTAGCGAGTTATGTTTTAATCTAGAGTTATTCTGAAATATGTTTTTCCCAACTGTTCATTAAGCCTGGAAAAAAGTGCCGAAACATCTACAGGGAAGATCAGCCAATCAACTTCACCATCTCAGGCTGCACAAGCAAAAAGCTGTACCGGCCTAAGTACTGTGGTGTCTGCACGGATGAGCGCTGCTGCATCCCTTATAAATCCAAAACAGTGCAGGTGGAGTTCCAGTGCTCTAATGGAGACACAGTCACTTGGCAGGTGATGTGGATTAATGCCTGCTTCTGCAACCTCAGCTGCAGAAATCCCAATGACATCTTTGCAGATTTAGAGCAATACTACGAGAATCAAGAGATTATGAACTGAGGAGCAGGCGACGGCCGTGACTCTGGTAACAGGAGTCAACACAGTAAAAAGGATCATCCCAACAGAAATGCTTTTTATTCCATAGTGCAGTAAATTGTAAGGAACACACATCACACTTTATTACTGAATTCAACATTGCTGGGTTTGTAAAATTATAATTCTTATTATTATTCATATCACAGTAATGTTTCTGAGGTTACAATGTTAATATTTTCTGCTTTATAAAAAACTCTATGATAATTACAACAGCAGCAATAACAACAATATTATTACACCACCACAAAAAAATTTATTCCCTTGTAATAAGTATTCACACCTTTAAACGCTTTGGTGTGTTACAACAAGTCACCAAACATTTCATAGTTCCAAATAGTTTTATTGTGAAACATTAGCGTACTGAAAAAGACCTGGGTTCAAGGGCGTTTCTGTGTGGTAGTTTGCATGTACTCCCTATGCGTGCAATGTACTGGCTAGTCCTTCAGGGTGTACCTCGCCTTCGCCCAGAGTCCGCTGAACCTTGACCCTACTAGGATAAAGTAGTTCGTAGTTTCCTGGAGCATAGTGTCTGTCAGTTGTTCACAGATTTTTTCTTTCAGGAGGTCTTTGACTTTTTTTTATTGGACAAAATTTTTGACTTCAATATTACTTTTATATATATTTTATATAAGTGACATCTTATTTCCTTTCTTTTGATTTAAAGAAATTGCATTTGCATGAAATAATGATGTAATTCATTTGTTTAAAAAAAAAGGAACAAAATAAGATACCTTTAATAGATAGCATTCATGTTTTAACTTATTAATAAAGCTGATATTGTGTATAAAGATGAAATCTAACTATAACAGGGTCTGATGTTAACAACAGAAATAAAAATATAATTAATAACACTTGCTGTGACTGATACTTTGAGTGCATATATGGTGTAATAATATATGGTTTTATTTAACACAGAAATCATTGTAAATATAAAAAAAAAATCAGAGAATGGCCTGAAGCACTTTATTGATTTGTGTATCTGTTGTTTTCTGTTTATACACCAATCAGCCCAAAAATTAAAAAGTTATGAGCACTGAGAGATGAAGTGAATACATTGATTGTCTCAGTACACTGGCACCTGCCAAGGAGTGGGATATATTAGGCAAAAAGTGAACAGTCAGTTCTTTAAGTTAATGTACTGGTCAAGCATAAAGTTCTGAGTGACTTTGACCAGGGTCATATTATGTTTGGGGCTAATCAGACACTGAGAATGACACTGTGTATGAAATCACTTCAGCTATTTTCTACAGCACTCTCGATATAGAAGCTAGTGAAATCGACAGCAGATAGAAATCAGACAACCCATAATAAAGGGTTTTCCTGAAACAGTGTCATGACAGAATAAACTTCACAAATTAGCTGGCAATTGTATTACCTGATACAACAAAATTCTAAATTGGTGTGTCAAAAGATACCATTTTATTGGTCTTAGGGGTCATTTCAGGAGCCATGGAGTAACAGTGCCACCTCTTTTTACCACCCAGTTTGGATATTATTAGCATTGAAACCTCTACCTTTTGACCTATGTATAAAAGTTTATCCTCCTGGTAGAGTCAACGTGAATTGAATGAACTCACGATGCAATTCGATGTCCCAAGAGCACTTGGATCTCCAGCCACGTAACAGCCAAATCACCATCTGTCTGTACTGTACTGAAAGCTCTTGGTAATAAATAATCACATATAACGATAAGAAACGATGAAGGGATTTATCATGTGCAGACAGTTATGGATAGATAAAGGTGCTTCACTCATACAAAACAGCCAAGAGGGTTTTTGTTTTTCTTTCTTTTAATAAATACAAATCTTCTTCCATTAGATTGTATATGCTGGTCTGCATTTGGCTGCTCTCAAGAGCCTCTTATTGGATTTATACTTTCATCCTACTAAACCTCAGCAGAATAGAAACAGTGGACTTCCATGTGCATGCTTTTCTATTTTGCTTAACACCATTTAAAAAACAAACAAACCATAACTCACTGAATCATTCATCGTATATTTACAGTCATTTCTTTGTTTATTCCTTAAGTTGTCTTAAATCATTGTATAGGTCATCTCTATTAGAATAAAAAGTCATGTTAAAAAGACTAACAGCTACATTACAAATCATTCCCCATGTTCCTGGGGGTTATAACACCAAGGTAAATGAAAAGGAAATCAGTGTATGTACATCATTTATTTTTAAGATAGGTAGCATAGAAAAATGCCGACCTTTAAATCCACCACCATCTATTTTAATTAATCATGTTCAAAATATACAGTAAATTAACTCAGTATTAAAACTAATAAGCCAATACATTGCTGTTAAAACAAAAACAAACGAACAAAAAAAAAAACCCTCAGCCATTTACAGGCAGTTTGTGAGACAAGTGACACTATGATCAAGTTAATGAGAATGCAATGTAAGGAAAATGATCATGTATGAAGAGTACAAATATACAAACTTGTACACTTCCCAAACTTTGATTCGCTCACTTACAGTATTTCTGTATCATGTTTCCTGAACAAAGAAACAATCAGCCCCTCAAAAAAGGGACCAAATGTGCAGATTAGTGGCCCTTCCCTTTCAAACATTTTACTTCATCTCTAGACAGTATTTCCCAGCGGACCCTCTAAAATACACTCTGACTACTTCAGTTGTATTCTTAGATGAGTGTGAGCCCATACCTGGTGGCCTGCACTCCTGGGCAATTTTGGGACAGAGCAACACACACACACACACACACACAGAAGGAAAGGAAGTGTGTTAAAGGTAGGGTTTAGGGAAGGATGGCGCTGCTTTAGCATGACACTTCAGTAGATTTGGGCGCAGACTGGTCCACAGAGTTGTCTGCAGAGTCGGTATGGGAGCGTGCACGCTGAGCATCGCCGGTATGGGCGCGGCCTCTGCCTTCGTTGGTGTGTGAGCGACTGCGGTTGCCTTCATTGGTGTGAGAACGGCTGCGGTTGCCATCAAAGGACGTGACGCTGGAGCCAGAGGCAGTGCGAGAGCGAACCAGACGAGTCATACTGGCTGAGGGCACTGAGAAGGGGGGGGTTTGAGTGATGTCATTAGAAATTGTTTGCCTCTTAAGCCATAATGTCATACTCAGTAAAAATGATTCAGCTTCATCCTACTCATGGACAGGGTGGACAGAACCTATCCTGGGATAATAAGCTGAAACACACATTTAAATCTAATGACAATTTAGAGCAGCCAAATCCACCTACTGACATGTTTTTGGGAGATTTCCAGAGGAAACTTAAAACCTTGAGCTATGAGGTAGCAGCACTATCACAGTGATACCCTCATTAGTCTTTAGTTACATACATGTCTTAAGATTTTAAAACCTTGTTACATAAAAAGATCAAAAATGTAGTTAACTGAATTTAAATTAGTAAAATAATACAGTAAAAAAAATAAAATAAATAAATAATAATAATGTTACTAGGCGGCACGGTGGTGTAGTGGTTAGCACATCTGCCTCACAACAAGAAGGTTTGATTTCCACCTCGGGTGTTTCTGTGTGGAGTTTGCATGTTCTCCCCGTGCACGCGTGGGTTTTCTCTGTGTACTTCGGTTCCTCCCACAGTCCA
This sequence comes from Porochilus rendahli, assembly GCA_039654305.1. Classification (NCBI taxonomy): domain Eukaryota; kingdom Metazoa; phylum Chordata; class Actinopteri; order Siluriformes; family Plotosidae; genus Porochilus; species Porochilus rendahli. The sequence goes on along the minus strand of JBCNYG010000001.1, from coordinate 45,593,551 downwards.
AAAACATACACAGTAGGCTAGCTGGCCATACGAAATTGCCCCTAGGTGTGAGTGTGAATGGTTGTGCGAGTGTTCGCCCAGAAATGGCCTGGCCAGTTGTCCAGGGTGTACCCCGCCCTCGCCCAGAGTTGGCTAAGATGGGCACCAGCCTCCCCGCGACCCTAACTAGGATTAAGCGGTTCAGAAAATGAATGAATAATAAGAATAAGAAGAAGAAGAAGAAGAAGTGGACATAACCTAAACTTACTTAGTGGTACAGTATTTTTGGTAAGTGTTTTTGTAAGTTTAGCACATTTGTTTAAATCTGAAAACACCAGAGTTTTGTTTCGCTTTTCCATGGCCAACATTAAATTCTGTCATGACAAGGTTTTCTGTATCTGAATATTGGTTCAGTTTAATCAGTTTAGTATTGGTTCTCATATTTAGTCAGATGTCAGTTGTGGAGTTCACCACTAGGTGGGAGAAAAGGTAAACACTAAGCACCAAACTTCTTAGCTGTGTTCAGCAAGCAGAAAAGGAAGGTTGTTTTTAAGAAAGAAAAAAAAGGATTTCTATGGAGCAAATCTAGATTTTTTTTTTACTTTCAAAATTTTCCAAAATAGCTTCTGGCTTGTATGCATTTTTTTGTTTGATATAAATGAGTTAGTATTATTTGGGATGTACTACATTATATTATTTGATCTTCCACAACTGATGCTGCCCATCACAAACCTGATAACAAGCTCCTAAATAAAACCACAAGTCCCAAACATCTACAGGTACCATACAGCATACAATCACGAAAATCCTGAGCCAAAAAAGTGAGGAGATCTGCACCAGAAATGCATACTGTGCAATTTGGAGTTTTGGAGTTTGGAGTTATTTTTTTTATTTCTTCTTGATTCATTATTTTTGACCAGGAGTGTATACCATCAAGTGTAAAAATAATACTTTCAGGGTAATTGATGAATAAATACTTACTGTAGCCCATTCCCTGTATAAAGTATTTAAAGGCTTCAGTCAGTTTTGCAGGCTGTGAATAAAAAGGAAAAGAAGTGTTAATGGTGTTTACATGTATAATGTCTCCAACATGCATTTTTGCAATCAGATCAGAAGGTCAGAAGGATAGGCTCAGGATGCTATTATGATTTGCATTCATGGCTCTTAAAAGCCAGATAATTATTCATAATAATTATCCTCCACCCTGAAGACACTGCCAACAATTATGCAGTCAAAACAAATCTCCACACCTGGTCAACCTGAGGCAAGCCTCCGCAGTCAGCCATCTGTGGGAAAAGGAAACACAGTTTAAAATGGCAACTTTCAACCACAGCCTATGCCTCAGTGCTCGTTTACTGCCCCACACTTTCACAGGCTTGAAAACACCGCTATCATGAATTTCTTCATCACCAAGTGTTCCATTAACCAGCCTATTCACAACATTTATCAGCAACAAAGGAGTCTGTTGAGTCGTTATAAACCTGCTCTCTCCATGGCAACATTGGTCAGTTCAGGGAAACTAGGTCACCCGGAGATGAAGTCTGCCCTCAGACTAACCATGAACGTCAGCCTTGATGCACCAACCGAGTTAATCAGTCACCAGGTGCTGAGTTATCGGAATCTTATCAGCTGCTAACTTTTCCATCTAGGCTATGAATAGGAGGCTGGATTAAACAGTCAGAGAAGGTGAGAATGCTCACACACCTTGAGTAGTGTGGTTTTGGTTGGGTCCAGCTTGGTGTTGCACTCCACCTGTAGAAAAAAAAAATGTTAATAAAATTCTAAAAGCTATAAAAACTTACCCTAAATATAAGACGTTAACAGTTTGATAATGGCTGTACACGCTGCAGCACTATAATTCATTAATGTAACTGTTCATCTTAAACAAATATCTTCATTTGCATCTTCCGCTTGTTCTGGGGTCGGGTCACAGGGGCAGCAGCCCAAGCAGTGAGGTCCAGATGTCCCTCTACCCAGACACTTCCTTCAGCTCTTCCGGGGGACGCCAAGGCGTTCCCAGACCAGCCAAGAGACGTAATCCCTCCAGCATGTTCTAGGTCGACTGTGGGGTCTCTTCCCGGTGGAACATGCCCGAAAAACCACACCAGGGGGGCTGTTCAGGAGGCATTCTGATCAGATGCCAGAGCCACCTCAAACGGCTAATCTCAACGTGGAGGAGCAGCGGTTGTGCTCCGAGCTCCTCCCGGATGACAGGACTTCTCACCCTATGTCTAAGGGAGAGACCTGCCACCCTGCGAAGGAGGCTCATTTTAGCCGCTTGTATTCATTATCTAAGTATAAATATATATATATATATTTTTTTTTTTTTGTGTGTGTGTTTTTTTATTAAAGGATATTATTATTGTGTGAAATAGTTTTTCACACCCGTATTAAAGATTCATATCATATATATTTATAGTGGGCCTGTGCTACTGGCATAAACTTAAGACTTACCACAGCATCCACTGCTGGAGAACTGTCTCCAACTACGAGAAGAGCAGGGCACCTGAAAACACAACACCGACAAATCATTAGGGCATAAAATACACACACTCATTAAATACAAAATCCAGTAATACTCTGAACTCACTTGATGGTTCTGACATTAATGTGTCCTCCAGGAACAGGCCTCTCAATGTCCAGATCTCTTCGGCTATGTAACAGAAACACTGTCAGTCATTTTTAATAGCAGTTAGTGTGACCAAGTCCTCATAGTATTTGTTTGAGAATCTACTCACCTGTTGTATGCCTTGACAAAGAGATGGAGGTTATAGGGATTCATGTCATTCACGATGTGGTGGCGGTATGTGCCAATCAGGTCATGGTTGTGGTGGATTTCCTCCTAAACCCAACCCCCCCCAAAAGATTACTTCAATCCAGAAAATAACAAAAAAAAAAAAAACTTAAAATGAGTCACCAATAAAAAGGGTTTAAACCTTTCCAAATAGGTGGCTGATGATCACGTCAGGCATTGCATGAGTCCAGCCACTGATCTGGAACACATTTTAATTGTAAAAGTTACTTACACCCGTAAGGACCATTTAACCAGTTTGTTTTGCTGTATTTACTGAATAAGTGATGGAAGTTACTGAATAATGGTTTAAGATAACTAAGGTATAGCATTAAGCACAGCAATCCTATGGAATGATTTATTTTTGCTGTGAGTGAGCACAGCGAGCGAACCACTTTCCATGCAGGAATAAACAGGCCAGGAGAGATAAACATGCGGTGTACAAGCGGACTGTATAGACTTGGATTACCTGCCCCTCACAGCACTCAATTGCTCTATGAGAACTTCTAGTTTCATATATATATTACCTTTTGTGCCGCCCAGTCCATCCAGCCCTCAGCACATGGATTGATGTTGATCAAAACGAGACCCTCAGCCATTTTCGGGTAGTCCAGCTGAAAATAAATAAATCATCAAGAATTCATTTCACATTTATAATAAACATAAACGCCTACAAATTAACTTAAAACTGTATGGAAGTAACAAAACTGGAGTAAAGTGGTACAATCTGTGGGAATATGCTCAAAAGAAACTCCCTACAGCGAGCGCCGCTGGTGTGTAACAAGTTTTGAACATTCCTTAGACGCTAAACAAAGCTAAAAACAATAAAGAAGGAACTATAACAGGAACAATAAGCAGGCTTATTTAGCTTTTAATCCAAGTTTGATTAACACTTTCAAAACGTATCAGGGTATTAAAGTGGCCACTCACAGCAAACTTTGCAAGAATGTAGGCACCAGCGCCAACTCCCATCCCAATCACACTCTTTAGACTATACAATCAGAAAAACAAAAAGCTGCATGTTAGAATCTTTAGTTTTTTGAAAATTGAATGATTTATGTACTACTCATCAACCTGGGGGGAATTGGATTACCCAAAATGCTTCAGGATCAGAGGAAGTGTCTCAGAGAGCTGGTCCATAGAGGGGTACTCGTATCTAAAGTAAGTCAAAATTACACATAGCTTATAATAACAACAACATATTCAAATGCAAATATTTGGTATACCCAAAGAAAAAAAAATCCTGCTAATATATAACTAATTATAAATTAAATGACATATATAGCCTTTTTCCGAGACACCATGAGGATTTTTTTTCCTCCAAAACTCTCTTGTTGATTTTGTGTGATTCCACTGTAGTCCTGCCCGGTTGCCGGATACTTTTTTGTAAATCAGTTGTGCATTGGTCCATTTTCTTCATTTACGCATTTTAAAACCATATACATGACATTAGCATTCTTTA
>JBCNYG010000001.1:45534671-45546838 GCA_039654305.1 Porochilus rendahli | reverse complement strand
AGACCTGTTTCGTGGTTGCCCACTCATCAGGGGATTTATATCTATTAATTAACTATATATATAGATAGATAGATAGATAGATATAGATATAGATATATATAAATAACCTAGTAAGGTTTTACATACATTTTATTTAAAATGTAAAAAAAAAAACAAATATTAACAAAGCAAAAAAAGAATGAAAATTAAAAAATACATTGGGACAATATCTTTCACCATTTATTCAAAGTGCAACATGTTTCAGTATGTCCTATATGTGAGTTGGACACTTTAGTGAGTCCGGTCTGATCATACAGAAAGTGAGGTGAATACAAAAGTGCATGATGCAGCTCAGGTGATAAATCCATCCTCTCTACAGGCTTCATCCATCTGGACTCCAGTACTGCTCTGTACATGTGCATGCTTTGCAGTGGATCCTCTCGTCCTAAACGTGGAAGTGAGTCTGTAGTCGTTGTTCTGTTATGAAACTGATGTGAGAAGTAGAGGTTTGTGTTAGTCTGGGCTGGTCGCACAGGAGGGCGAGGATCCTTCTTTAACAGCGACTCTATTGAGAAAGGGCCTGTAAATTTGACCGGTTGATCCTTCTTTTCGGCTGAACAGACTGGTGAAGAGGGCACAGGTGGAGATGTTGGTCTTCTGTCCCATGACAGTGGAAGTCCGGGGAAAAGCTCGGCTATATCACTGAAATGACGGCGGAGCATCTTCGGGGTGATGCTGTTTTCTTCCACTCTCCAGAAGTTCCTCTTTGCATTTGGGTATTCGGGTTCAATGGGAACCTGTGATTGAATCAAAACAGTTGTGTCAGTGTTGGTCATTTGAAAAAAAAAAAACAGATCTCACTGATATCAAAACCCCGACAAGACCAATTCACCTTAACAAAACACTTGCTGGATGACAGACAGACTCTGATGTTGTTTTCGAGACCTTTCCTGTCTCCAGTGACAAACACCCCCAATTTCTTCATAATCTGCAAAAATAAAATGCACCATTGTTTAGTCCGCATTTATATGATTAAATGATCATATCCCTTATCTTATACCTGTTGGAAGGTGAGCATCTTGCGGGGAGAATCTTGAATGACATATGCAACAAGCCCTATGTATGTTCCCTTCATGTGTCTTTTATATTTTCGGCTCTCTCTCGGTACAGGATCTCCATACACAGTCATGGCAAAAAAGTTGTAGTCTGACTTCAGCTAGGTCTGGATTCAGAAAAGTGTTGGTCCTCTTTTATAAGCCTACGAGCATACAGAGGAACAGTATGTATGCATCACACCCCAAATGCAGCTATTACCAAATCTAATGAGGTGTTAATATGTGGGTGGCAACTAAAACACACAAACCAGAGATACCCCTCCTATTTACATTTATTAGTCCTTAAATTTTTTTTTCTTAATATTATTTTGGTACTGTTTTGCATATTTTAAACAAACTAAATCACATTATTAAACTGAGGAAAAGGTAATTCAAGTTTGATTTAAGCTGTGATGTACATCTATAATTAATTAGAATAATGTATTAAGTTACACATTCTTCTTGTTCTTATTTTTATTGATATTGTTATTCTTACTAAAAAGATGACAGAGACATCAAACAGAGTTACAGTATTGTGCAGTGAAGATTATACTCCACCACTTTTGTCTAAAAGGGCTCCTATAATAAAAAGAAGTAAAAACTACTTCTCAAATTTTTTTTGGTGAAAATGTTTTTACAAAATGCTATTGTAGGCAATTACAACCAAAAAAAGTATATTGAGAGTATATTGGCATGGCTAATAAACAGAAACAGTGAAAATACCAGTAAAATGACAAAAAACAGTTTTTGTTATTGCTATATATTAATGTTTGTTTATTTATTCCCATCAGTACGATCCAATGCTACATGAAATAATTTATTAAAGAAGAAGAAATTATTTATCTTCATTTTGTTAAGTGTATAATCATCACTACATAATAGTAATAGGGCATAGTGGGTAGTGCACTTATAGATAAATCTATCTATATATATCTATCGGGTGCTTTATAGAATATTTATATCACATAATTAATGTTTAATGCTTTATACACTTTATTCTGTGTCAACTATAAATTATAACATTAATATTTTTCACACTAAACATTAGTTTATTTAATTTTTTTTCACATTACAATAATTAGGCATTATTTTTGTCACTTTTATTAGGATTTCATCAGGTATACCTACAAATAATTTGCACTTTGGAAAAGGAGGAAAACCTTATAAAATGGGGTCCATCATAGAACTGTGGTCAAAAACTGTTACCAGTAAAGGACCAGGGGAATATTTACACCCAATTAATTATTAATTATTAAGTCTAATGAATTTAATTTTTTAAAGTATTTAGATTATTTAAACAAACAAACAAACAAAATTACAATGGAGAGGACTTTTGTAGTGAGAGTGATTTAGATTTTACTGTAGAAAGGAGCAATAATTAATAATGATAAATAATTTTTGTTTAAAAGAGAAAGAATGGTGAAAATGCACAAATAACAGATAAACGATGTTATTGTTTTGTATGTTTAAATTTATAATAAAACTGGTAAACAATGCATGAAATGTTGAGCCAAAAGAATATATTTAGACATTTTATTAACAACTGAAAAGCCTTGTGCAAATCATTAATGGCTGAAAATCAGTATAAATTTGCATACATTGTTCGTATTGTGCGATGTGTATATGTGACTATTTAACCAGATGCTGCAGTTGTCACTTTCTAAGGTGATTATTACAATGTTCAGTTAACACGCAGATTAAGAATGTGGCAGCCATCAGATACCGGTACTAAAGTATAATTCTTAGTTTCCTTACGGACTTAAAAAAATGTAACACGCAGCTAAATTGAATTTAAAAGAGTCTGTTTCACCGGTAATTTAATGTAGATGCATTTGACTAGATGACTAGATGACCTTTTTAAGGTGATCATCTTAAAGTTTACCGAACTCGCAGATTAAATTCAGAATGTCGCAGCAGTCTAATACCGGTACTAAAACATAATTCTGAGTTTCCTTACGGACTTGAAAAAATGTAACACGCAGATAAATTAAAGTAAACGCAGAGAATCTGTTCCTTAAATAATAATTTAATGTAAGTGAACAGATATGTATGAAGAAAGCACTTCTTCAGAGTACATAGCTATCTCTCCAACAAGACCCGACTGTGTTTACACGAGTTGTTATTGGTAGGACGTCTCTGTCTCGATTACATTCATTTATTTTGTTTTAATTAACAGATTGAGTTGATGGTGTAGAAAAATATATGAGCAAATTATTAGTTATGTTTATGGTGGTGGTTTTTAATGTGATATAATGTAATTTCTTGTTATAACGTGTTCCAGTGAGCACGAATAACTCGGTCGCTTCACTAAACTTTATCATAATTATACAAAGAATGTTTCTTGTTTTGCTTTTAGGCAAAGGTAGCAAGTATGATGTTATTGGTGAATGGGGTAGGAGTTATCATAGATATCACCAACAGTGGAATGCTGATTGTTTATGTAAAAGCGGCATACTTTAAATCAACACTTGCATGCTTAACCAAACCAAACATCTAGTCTTCAGGTGATGTTAGAATAACAATTTCCACTTCATATATGATCTCAGTCTCCAGAAAATGACTTTTAAAAAGCAACTGGTTGCAATAACATTTATGTGTTTGATTAATATGGTGGACAGTGTTTTTTACAATGACATTTTTTCTTTAATCTGTCATAAATAATTTTTTTCTTGAAAGCTTTAAAGATAACAAAAACTGTAATAACAGTCTTTAAAAAGAATGAAAGAAAGAAAGAAACACGAACGGTGGTAGGTGTCCAGATTCTAGGAGTCATGTGATACACTATACATGCAAACATTTATGGACACTTGGCCACAAACCCATATGTGTTTCTTGGACTTCAGGTTCAATTCCTGTTTGTCATTTTTGTAGAGCTGAGCAATTAAGGGATAAAGGCCTTGTTCAAGGGCTGGGGCTCAAGAGTTCACGAGCTGGAGACCCTCGGGTCGGTAAGCCAGAGCCTTTACCCCGAGCCTTCGCCGCCTGGTCCGCTGCTTCAACCTAGCCATGGCATGTTTTCATGGCGTTCACTGTGTGTGCAGGGGGACTGTCATGCTAGAACAGGTTAGAGACTTTTAGTTCTAGTGAAGGGAAAGTGTAACCCAACAGCAGACGAAGATATTCTGCACATTTGTGTGCTTTCAACTTTGTGGTACCAACTTTTGGAAAAAGCTGCATATGGGTCTGATGGTCAAGTGTCCATAAACTTTTGTACATAAAGTGTATTTTAAGGAGGATAGAAGACAAATAGTACCTTATAAATCCTTGACAGGAAATGACTTTTTTACAGCAGCAGCATCTGACCAACACAGAATATTTATTAAAAAAGGGATTACATTTGCTTTGTCCTTTTAATATGGAATTTCTGTTGCAGTGAAGAGAATGTGTGGAAACTATGTGAATATATCCAGGCCCAGGAGATAAGAGTACTGGATGAAGTGTATGCAGTCTTCATATCAAATGAAACTAGAACGGTGGGTAAAGTTTGGTGAGAAAGCAGAAGTTGATGCCTTGTGCTCATTGATGCCTTGTGCAACAAATTATGATTTGTTTGATTCTTTTCTGTGTAATGCAGATCCCTATCTGGAAACAGAAGTCCAGCAGAGGGAGTAAACCTGTGATATGGGTATGCGTTTCTTATTACAGTAATGAAGAGGGGAGTATATGAAGTACAGCTTTGATGTATATTTTCTTTTGTATTTTAGGATTATCATGTTGTGCTACTGCACTTCAGTCCACAAGGACAGAGTTATGTGTATGATCTGGACACGACCCTTCCCTTCCCTTGTCATTCTGATATGTATTCAAGGGAAGCATTTCGATCTGATGAGTTGCAAAGACCTCAGTTCCGAAGGCAAGTAGAAGCTGTAAGTTTTTTGGACAAAAAATACATCTATCTTGATAACCGTTTATTTTGATGATTTATCTATAAACCGAAACCTTTTAATCAATGCATTATTTTTTTTTAGGAAACTGCGAGTCATACCAGCCTTGACTTACTTAAAGGAGTTTGCTTCAGATAGATCTCACATGAAGCATTCTGACGGGACATGGCGCATGCCCCCACCACCATATCCCTGCATAGAAACAACAGGTAGATGCATTTGTCTCTCGCTTTCTTTTTTTTCTTTTCACTCTAACGGCTCGTGAATCTGATTTTGTAGAGTCCAAAATGAACCTGGCTGACTTTATCAGCATGGACCCGAATGTAGGCTTCGGAAAAGTTTATGAGCTGGCTGAATTTGTGCAACACTTCGGAGCTAAACTTTGAACTTTGGAAGAGGCAACTAAGCTGTACGTACGGTATCAACTATGGTTCAGTTGCAGTACAGAGTCACAACTAACCAACCAAATCAATGGATAGTGTACAGATGTATAATGTGTCTTCACCTCTGTCAGTCTCAAACCCTGTGAATTTGTTTATAGAACAGAAATTGATTCTTCAAATTAAGGGGGGGGGGTGATGTTGATTTTTTTTTTATCTTAAAAATGTCTCCAAGTTTTACCTGCAATAATTAATACAGATTTTGTTTTATTCAAGTAAAATTCCCCTTTATTTTTAAATTGTCATTGCCTTGAGAAAGTGCTCTACACTCTAGTGTACTATTGTCTATCAGTGAATAAACCGCTGTTTGCAGCTGTGTTTGTTATTGTGAGGCCATTACAGAACAATTTATCATCACAATTACTCCAACTGTTTTGCAAATGTGGTGGTGCCTGCTGCATATTTCCTCAAGCAAAGCACTAGAACATGAGTCGTAACATTTATTTATGTTCTTGTACAAAGGAGATATACAAATAATAAAAATGCAGTAATTCAGAAGTATGGTGTTTTTTCTACACAATGGAAAAAGATTTATACAGCTGCAGTTTTTATGCAATGGCTGCCAGATAATCCTTCACTTCTGCAGGTGAAAGTCTACGAAATCCAGCTTCATTACAGATGCCCACTTCGATGTTGTCTTCGGTCATTTGTCCCTCAAAACTTTCCTGTTGAACAGTACAAGAGAGAATGAATAGTTTTGTTATTACAAACTGGACAGATGTTCAAGTATTCTTAATATTAATTCATTTACCCAGAAAAGGGTAAATACCTGAAAAGTGCTGACAAGCTCTCCGAGCTCTTTTAAAGAGCTAAAAACTATAATGCTCAACAAAATTATTAAGCCATCTGTCCTAATTAAGAAATACTAATAGTTTTTTCCCCATTAAAGAAAAACTTATGTAGATTATGTGAACAAGAAACAGCAAGTTGGTACACTGGAAATGATGGATTCCAGATTTTAATGCAATTCACACAATCACACAAAGAGATCCTTTCCTTATCTTTGGGAGCTGTTACAAACACTTTCGAACAAACTGCTACACAACACTAGCAGCAATGCTCGCAATTTGAGGCCAAACTAAATGATGAGTGTTCTACTAAATTTTGTGTTTTGAATTCAAGTAATTTGTAAAATTTTCTTTCTTCAACTAAAATGCAACAAAATAAATAGCAAATTTTTGAAAATATTTGTATTTTTTACATTTATGACAGTTGGTCTAATAAATTTGTTAAGCCATGGAACTCAATTATAAACTGCTTCTAAAACTAGATTCACTCGTGTTAAATAAAGTTTTTTTATGAAGGGTAAACAATGGGGCAGAGAAGCGGCTTTGGGACCGAAAGGTCGCTGGTTCGAATCCTGGATGTGGGAGTGAGTTTCCTCCACCTTGATGGCTGAAGTGCCGTTGAGCAAGGCACCTAACTGCCAGCTTTCTACACTTTATTTTGACATATTTCAACCATGACTGAGGTAGGTGAGGTAAGCTCTGCATACTTCACTAGCAGTGCATAAGCTCTGTGTAACTAACAGAGTGCAATTAAAACTCAGAAAAACAAACTAAAACGATATGCACACTATATATATATATATTAGAGAGAGAGAGAGAGAGAGAGAGAGAGAGAGAGAGAGATTACTTTTTCATTTTAAAGGGTAACAATGATGAGGCCACTTTCTCCAACCATGACTAACTATGTGCCTTTGTCTACCGTTCTGCTTCGAGCATTATACGCTCAGGATAATGTGTATTAACCCCAAAATACCGAACCATTCAGACCACATTGTTCCCATGTAGTATATACTAATCCCAATTATTAAAAAAAATTACAGTAATTTTGGTCACAAATTGTTCCAACTGCACATCAGTTTGTCACAATGTAACGCACCTTTAAGGTCAAGATTGCTGTATGTATGGCGTCTTCGAGCTCCAGGTCCTCATTGTATCTGCAGTTAAGAAAATAGCAACATTTTTTCTTAAATTATTTTATTTTTTTCTATAAAATACATTCTTCTTTAAATTATATTTTTATTACTTTGTACACATCCTAACATTTATCCGTGTGACTTAACATGCACTGTGCACCAAAATGTTGCACAATGTCCAATCATTCAGAAGACAAAACAGTCACAAGGTTAGGGGGCACATCCCCCTGAAGTGTCTTGGGCATTCTCATCTTTAGAAAAAAACAGACAGTTCTGCAGAGCGAACAAAAGCACTGCTACATAATCTTTGTAGCGTTTTTTGGGTTAGTTGCGTCACAGTTTGTAGTACAATCAACAGTGTACAAGATGACATGTAAAAGCAACAAACCAGAAAATTGATTGCGCACACTGTGTGTAATAATTGTGATTTTTATACAGTGTAGGTAATCTAAGCAATCATAACAGATAAGTTTGTAACACTTAATCATTAAAATTTTAAACTGAGTTGCAAGTAAAAAAAAAACTTCCTAAACACAGTAAGATAATGAAACGCTTATTATTTCAGTCATTTCATTATTTTTTTCAGGGGAAATTTTTAGTTCTGCCCTTAGACAGAACAAAAGGGATAACTAAAAATTAATTATTTAATCGTTTTATTTCTTTAATCAATCAAACAATTCTTTTAGACTGTAGGTTTGGTCCAAACAGAAAACATTTTCCTGGTTATTGTGAAAATCATTGTAGTTAACTGACTTTTACCTTTTTTCAAGGAAGGTTTTTCCATTCACGTAGTTCTTTCCCATTGCTGTAGCTTTCCAGGCAAAGTAAGCACCCTGTGATACCAGCACAGTTGAGTTATACATCCCATAATAAAAAAGTAAAACCAAACAGTTTACAGATAAAACGTATGCATTTATTTTACCGAAGGATCGGACTGAAAGAGGTACGGTCTGTCTTCATCCCAACCCGCGATGAGCAATGACACTCCAAATGGACGCACACCTCTAAATAATAATAATAATAATGTTAGGGGAGAAATGGATTGGTCACATCTTCTAATTTACTAATTCAAACACAAGGACTCATTTGAAATGTAAGCATAAAGTGTGACTCTTCATAAGAAGCTCCGTGTATGTACCCTGATTGTGTGTATTCCTGCATGACTGAGGCTACCCTCTGTACTAGTTGGCCTGTAGGAATGGGCTCTTGGTAAACCAGGAAGTACTGCTGGGCCAGTTTCCGAGCTCTCCTAACCAGAACCCTGTCAGGAAAAACATCACAAGGCAAATCAAAACATCCCATCAAAATACTCAAGTTTATCCACTGTACATGTGTAATCTCGGGCCACAGATTATGGTGTTGTCCTCTGGTTCTGTTCAAATGTTTTTATACATCCAATGTCAAAAAAAAACCCAGAAAGACATTTTGAAATTAACATACAAACCTTTCTTGACCAGTATTGCACTCAAAGTAATACAACAAAACATTATTCTGTTTTACTTCATGAATATTATCGTTTTTTTAAATAAGGATTTGCAATGTCTAACAAGTTAAATCAGCTGTCTGAGGGATCAGAGATCATGGATGTTCACCGTAGGATTGTTCCTTTGCCATGTACATATCAAAATTCCTGCAGATTCTTTGAATGATTTATTGACATTTACCTTGAAAGAAAATTACTTTCAAACAGTTCAGTACTTTTCTCACACGTTGCTGACAAAATGGCTTTTTAAGCTTTCTTTCCTGGTAACTGTTTTTTTGCAACAAATCGTGACATCAATCATCTGTTGACATTATTGAATTGTTTTACCACATTACTTGCCCTGGATGACGGTGATCATTATTAATATTATAAAATATATTGCACATTCTCTGCAAAGAAATACAAGTGAAAGTACATTTAGACATCAGTACCTTCTTTCTTTTCTTTTTGCATTTTTCATACCATACCAACCTTTTCTGATTTGGGGGTGTACATTGATAACTTAGTACATACATAATTATACATAATTACTGCCTACCTGTAGTCAGGGCCCATACCACTGTACACCATGCCAATGTTTTTAGTTATTGGTTCAACTTTGTGAACACTTTGCTCATCATAGAGTATGGACTTTTGCTTCTTCTCTGTTGCCAGCACCACACCATTGGAAGCTAAACAGTAAGAAAAGGCAAACATCAGTATTTCAACTTCAATCTTTGTAAATGTATTTCTATATATACATCTTGTTTTAATCAGGCTTGCAGTCGATCCAGAGCCTATACTGGGAGAACTGGGAATGCACCATGGATAAAACTCTTGGCAATAAGAGAGCCACGGACTGACATGGAAGTAAACTTATTACTTACCTTTGATTCCTACAGAAGGTGCACCAGCTGCCACAGCCGCCAAGGCATATTCAATCTGTACCAGTTTCCCAGAAGGGCTGCGGAGAGAAAAGAAAACTTTCCAGCTACAGAATTTTATAGTATTATAAGTCACAGCTTCCAAACATTGGTCCTGCCCCTCATGTATGGGAAATGTGGCATGTTTTTGGACTAACACACACTGTCTGAGTAAACAGCGAATTAACAACCCACACTCAGTTGCTATGGGTGAGTTTAAGCAGAAAAACACAAAAATATGCACTTGGGAACATGTGCTTTATAAACAAATTATTGTAAACAAATCAACGGTAGCTACAAAGGAAGCCACCAATCAGCCACAACTAATAAACCAGTAAATAAATACATATTCCACGTACCCACCTTTAGACTAATATTTAACATATAAAACACGCATATAATTAGAGTAGGCTTTAAGGCTTTCAGTTTGTAGACACTAGTGTGCCGCTTTGGTTAGCATGACAAAGCAGCTCTCACTTAATCACCGATTAACACGGCACTAATCTATTAGACAGCTAAATAATTTACTGTGCAACATTAACTGGAATTTAGACACACAACAACCTAAAATATATAGATTAAACGCCTTACCTAAAAGTAGTAAGAGAGAAACTATATCCACGCTCTGCCATTTTTTAATTTCCTCCAGTGAGAAGACATATACTGACAACTTCCGGGTAAAGTTCCTGCATCCGACAAAATAAAAGCATACTGTTATACATTTGTTGTACTGTTAGAAAATGTTATTTAACTGAATTTAAATTTAAAAATTTAAATCCCCACCCACAAAAAGACAGAATGAACGAAACCGTATATATTTTTAACCAATACATGGTTTTTACAGGATGTAACTCCTTTCAATAAAGTACCTTTACGAATGTTACTTAACTTTTATAATTTTTCAAAATAACATTTACATTTCATATATACAGTTTATTTTGTTGAAATGAAGATAAATCATGGGGTGACTTTTATGTTGTCGTGCTTGAAACAGGAAGTTGGACGTGTGTTATCCGCTCTCCTCCTAGTCGTCCCTTCGACAGGCTCGCTTTCTGAGACGCTAAGGTATTGTTTTAAAGACGTGTTAAAATGAACATTTTATATTGTAAAGTATGTAGTTTGTTTATACGTTGGTGTATAAGTGTTGTGGCGCTATTGTTTTGTTGTATTAATGGACATTATTGCGATAAAGAGAGAAGACGGGATGAAGTAAAGCCGACGGGATGAAGTAATGTCGGGCGAGGAGGAAAGATGGCACACCAGCTAGCTGAACAGCTCGCTATGCTAACACCATAACCGGCTTAATAAAGCAGCTAGTTGGGTTAGATAATGCACTCAGATTAAAGATGATCAATACACATATAGGGTTTAGCTGTTAAGAGTGTGTTTAACTATATGTCGTGAATATGGATGGGGATCATTAAGGTATATAAAAAAGTAATAATTTTATAAAATAATTTTATCCGTGTAGAGCTGGACACCAAGCATATGCTAATAGAAAAGTATTCAAATAGCTAAGATTTTTTAAAGGTACAATAAATGTAAATATTTACTGATTAGACATTAATGTGTAGATTTATATTCGGGATATTTATAAAGCATTTTATTCTTTAATTTTACACCAACACATGTTTGGACACTGCAAGTGACCAACATATATAAAATCGCCAAATATTTTCTTTTATGCCAATTATAAAAAATTACCTTTAAAATGGCACCAAATTTGTGGTGATGGCTTTAAAAATTAGGTTACAGCAACTTTGCTCCTGACAAAACCGACTCATTAACATTTTTTAAATGGCTTTAAAAAAGTGTGTGGTCTACATTTTCGTTTGTCATTTGGCAGATGCTCTTATCCAGTGATTTGCATCAGTTGAGGGTTAAGGGGCCGACAGTGCCAGTTTGGAGGTGGACTTTCTGATCAGTAATCCAAAGCCTTAATAACTGCTGAACCACCTCTGCTCTGATTTGCATCTAAGGGAAACATCATAAAATATTTATAACTTCTTAAATAGTGGAAATATTCTCTGAAAATGCTCAGGAAAGACCGTAGTGTTTTTATTATTATTATTATAATTATTATCATTATTCATTAGTTCATCATCATCTGCTTCTTCCAGGGTCTATTATTATTAATAAGAGGTCAGGGGAAAATTGTATAATTAAAATCGCAATTGGTTACTTGTTGGAAGATTAATTAATTAAAATTGAATTGCCATTTCAAAAGCTGAATCGCAGTGCATACTAGTTCATTTTTTTCTAATTTAAAAGTGCATTTAAAACAGTTGACGTCAATTTGGATTGGTGGTAATTAAATTTTTTAATATATTATTTTTATATGAACAAATTACGTTGTTTTTTTATATTATGTATGTATTTATGTATCTTCTTCTTCTTTGTCTTTCGGCTTCTCCCTTCAGGGGTCGCCACAGCAAATCATCATCTTCCATCTGTCCCTGTCTCC
>JBCNYG010000001.1:45507530-45524364 GCA_039654305.1 Porochilus rendahli | reverse complement strand
ACCCAGAGTTGGCTGAGATGGGCCCCAGCCTCCCAGCCACCCTAATTAGGAATAAGCAGTTCAGAAAATGAATGAATGAATGATATTTCTATTCTAAATAACATTGAAGAATCAACTAGATTCCACCATTTAACATTAAAAGTAAAAAAAAAAAAAAGACCCAGCTTTTGCCAATGACGGTGCTTAAAGTTTTTTTTCCCAGTCTTGATACAGACACTGCATATGAACAGGAATTTCAAAAGTGTCACATGGTCTGTGTGTATTGTTGCTGCGTCTCATTGTACATGGTGTTGTTTACAGATCCTGGAGAGAAATGATGCGATTCGGCTTGGCCAACTGATTCACCTCCTAGAAACAGACTTTGGACAATGACATGACAGGAGACTTAATGATGGACTAAAGCACACCAGCACCCGTTGATTTTATATTTTTATATGTACTACCCTTTATTTGGGCATACCATCGGTTTAGTGTGCCGTAACAGCCTCATTATTACCTTCTGTCAAACCTACAGTGTTTATACACCACAACTAATATTGCTCGCTCTCTCTGCTGTGCATTTAATGTTAACATTCATATTAATACAGATGCATAAGTGTTGTGTGGTGCATAAAACTTGGTAATGCCCTGAAACACGAGCCATAATAGGAATTGTCACTGTGTGAATGAAGAATATTTGCCAGGATTGTGATTGGATTACGTAAATTCAATTGTGGAGAAAAAAAATATCCTAAAGTTAAACTATTGCTCTTGTAAAGTACTTTGGGTGTTGACTAGAAGCTCTGAAATTGCTTGTGTGCTTAATTTAAATTTTTTGCTAAGGTTTTCAATAAATGTATAAGCGTGTAGTCACCATGTGTCCTTGTGACCTACACAACTCACCCCAGAGCTGTGTAGTGGTGTGTTTAGACTGACCTGAAGAGGATTAGAGAGTGTCCCAAACCCCACAAAAAATACATAAAAAGGTATTGATGTTACTCAATTTAGTGTTCAAGAGGTCCATTTACATCCCAGGTATAAAAAAAACATAAAATACAGCATTACCTCCTGGAAATAAAATGTAATCAGCCATAAAGACTTTCTAAAACCATTTGCTTACTCCTATATGTAGGTGTAAATGATCCTTTTACCAGGCAGAATGACAAGTAAAAATCAATGTGTTTTTTTAATTTATTTATTTATTTTAAAATCGTATGCCTTCCTCTGTTTATTAACATCTACTGCTCAAGGTCGTTCGTCCCCTCACGCAGTGTTGTTGTAAACAGACAAAGAACCAAAACGAAAACAGAAAAAAAACCACAATGTGGCAATAACACTAAGCGATGGGGTGGGGTGGTTCTATCAGGAAACGTTTCTACTCATCCAAAATATAAAACACATAGGCTATACACTCATTAATGGGCATCTTTAAAGAGAGAAGGAAAAACAAAATGTTCTAAGGTGCTGTGCTCATAATATATATGTATATTTATTTAGGTCTGATTATTAAACTCAGTGTGGCAGAATAGACACGCGGTATGGTTTTCTAAGCACAAATGATCCCAAGTTCCTTCCTAAGTAGACTTGGTTTATTTACTCCAGATGAGCAGTGTAATTTAGTTGAGTCACTAATGCTAGCATCATCTGCATCTGGTAAACTAGCCTCAAATTATATAATATTTCCTGGTACACCATGGGAAAAAAGACAAATATACATGGTCAGTTAGGTTGGAACACATCAGAGTATTGTGAGTAGGAGAACTTGAGAAAGATATTTTATTGTTCATTTACTACGATACAAGCTGAATTGTATAAGGAGAGAATACTCACAACTTCTGATTGGACTGTCGATTATACACACTGATATCAAGCATCACAAATTGGTTCCTTTTCTTCTTCTGTCATGTTTAGATAATTTCTGTTTCCTCTAAAAATAGAGGGCAGCATGGTGGCGTAGTGGTTAGCATGAATGCTTCACAGCAAGAAGGTCCTGGGTTCGAGTCCCTGCTCGGGAATTCCTGTGTAGAGTTTGTATATTCTCCCAGTGCTCACATGGGTTTCCTCTGGGTACTTTAATTTCCTGCTGTTCTGAAGTGACAGTCTGGCAAGATTTTCAGGGTGCGATGAGCTCAACCTCCCTACGAAACCTAATAGGATTAAAACGGTTCAGCAAATGAATGAGTGAGTAAAAGAACAAGTTGTGTTCTAGTGTACTGTATAATACACTCCAATGTAGTAGAAAATTAGACTTTACAGTTTTATATTTTTAAATGAAAACATTATTTCATCAATAAAATACGCCACATACACACACTGCTGGCAGGAGAGTTCACACCGTAAAATATACTATTACAGTTAGCCATGTGCTTTTGATGGTAATGATTACATGATTATATGGTGTTAGGATAAGGAAACCACAATGACTAACTGTTGCATGTTTCTTTTAAAAAATAAATTTTTTTTACATTAGGAGAAACATATATATAAAAGATCCTTTTGAAACAATAATATTGCTTGTTAGAACTAGTGCAGTAGGGGACAGTGGCAGATTTGCACCACTAACGAAGTAAAAAGCCAAGTTTATAGGCAGCCACAAGTTTTAACCACCATGTTTCGATGTTTCTTTAGTATTACATTGTTGTTATCATCGTAGAAGAGCACAGAGATGGGGCTGAGTTTGGTTGGTGCACAGCAGGCCTTGGGGACCTCGTCAGGTTTTATCAGGTGAACCTACAAACCACAAAGAATCACTTTACCTTTAATTCATCAGATTTGTATCTTTTTCTGATTCATTTTAGGGACCAGTATAAACATTTACTCCACTGTCAGGTTGAACTTAAATGAGAGAAACCAACACTTTTTTTGTTGTTGTTGTTTAAATACACAGATACATTTCCGATGACTGTCTGTGCCAGACAGTTGGACAACTACACACAAAACCATTTCATACTGTTGATGCTCATCAGCTGATTTCTCCATCCAGTTTCTTAACACTCAGAAGGGCTCACTGGAAAGCTCTCAGTAAGCCAGAGGAAGCTGTAAAGATCGGCAGGCCTGGCCAGCCACACACTGTAGTAGCTTTATTTATTAATCTAATGAAATTTTACCTAGCACTTAACATCTTCCTGATCTTATCCTTTCAGTGTGACGGGAAAAACCTGCATTGCTGTGTAAGCCTTGAGCTCCCTAAACCACTGTGTGAATTTGTGGAAGATTAGTGAATGTCACATTTATAAAGCCCAATTTTTACAGGTGAAATTTTTTTTTGACATTCTCCATTTTTTTTTCACCTTTGCACTTTTACCTACTGAAGTGATGGTATAGACTGCAGTGCTTTTCATGTTGGTTCATTTCACTCCCAAGCTGAGATCTGAGGGTCACATTATCCACATATTATTTTCATTCTCTGTACTGAAAACCTGAGCCTCAGGTCTCAATAGGAAGAGAAAACCTACACTATAAATCTTGAGCTCCTAAAACAGTTATGTGAATCTTCGGAAAATGAGAGCATGTCGAGTTTGTCACCACAAAAACACCAAAAGGATTATTTTTCAGGTGAAATCTTTTACTTGCTTTGATTTTCTTCAAGCCCCACTATCATCAAGTTGTCACTGCTGCTCCTCACCCCACCTCACCCTGGGTTATCAAACATCAGCCATGTCTCTCACTGTCTGTGGTGAGAAGCGGGTATAAGAACTATTGCAGACTTCTGAAAAGAGTAGGCCACTGGATTGCCATCAATTTCTACCTGCACAGCAGTGTAAGTCTTGAGCTCCCTAAACCACGGAGTGAATTTGAGGACAATCGGAGAATCTAAAAAATTTCACCCCAAAAATATATAGCCCTACCAATTATTCACCCTTACCATTTTTTTTCCATTTGAATTTTTTTATATTTTCTTCATGTTTGGGTCATTGATTTTTGAAGTGAAGGTGTAGATAGCAGTGTGTTTTGTTTTGGCTCATTATACTTAAGGGTCACATTTTCAGCCTAGTCCATTCATTTCCTCTACGGAAAACATCTCAGACCTCAGTTTCCTCCTGAGGTTTAATCCTATCTCAGGTAAAAAAAATCTTCATTCTCATCTTTAGAACCCTGATAATCTTGCCCCTTTAAAAATAAGTTAGTTGTTGACCCTTTATGCCCCCTCTCGCTCATTCAGCAGTAATCCCCTCACTGTCCCATGTACCAGACTTGCCACATTGGTCCTTCACTGCCATGGCCACGAAACCCGGGAATTCATGACTGTCCTATCTCTACTTTTAAGCCTGAATTAATGATTTTTCTCAAATTATTCTCTTCCATCATTAATGCTCAGCACCTTGGGATTGTTAAAGGTGCTATATGTATGTCAAATTATTATTATTATTATTATAATAATTATTAGTAGTATTTTATTATTATAATGTATTATTATAATTATTATTATTACTTATTATTATAATTATTATTTATTATAATTATTATTATTCATTTTTATTATAATATTATCATATTATTATATATTATTACATATTATTTTTATTATTATTTTATTTTATTATAATATTATCATATTATGTCCAAAATTGCACTAAAAACACCACACAGTATCAGCGTGAATAAAATGCCTTCTTCACC
The DNA here is from genome assembly GCA_039654305.1 of Porochilus rendahli. Lineage (NCBI taxonomy): Eukaryota > Metazoa > Chordata > Actinopteri > Siluriformes > Plotosidae > Porochilus > Porochilus rendahli. Next base: position 45,519,765 of record JBCNYG010000001.1, on the reverse strand, counting down.
AGGAGGTGGTGTGATGTCATGCTGTATTAATATAAGAATCTGTCTGAGCAGACAGCTTTTTTGAGATATAAGAAAAAGTTTTAACATAACAGCTAACACAAATGTGAAGTAATTCTTTGATTAGGAGGTAAATATAGATCTAACATTATTATTCTGTATGCTGAAATAACATGGTTTTATAATGTTCTAGCTTACTGTATTTCATTATTCAAATTTATCTTACTAACTAATAAATGGCATAAATTCAGCGTGTCACATGAATACAGTGTGTTGTATTGTCGTCCAGTGTTGAGTGAGTTAAGGGTTATGCTTGTACAAGTTGAATCAGCTACAGCTCCACCCACTGGACTTCTTGTTCTGTAGCAGGGACCATCTTTAAAAAAAAAGTGTTTTGCTAGTGAGTGAATACGTTTAAAGAGATTTATGACATGCTTAAAGAAAAACATTGAAGCGCCAATATTCCAATGTTGAAATATAACTCAAAATAACTACTTGACTAGGGTAACTTTGCTTTTTTGGTAGATTATACCCCCTTAAAACTGAAACTTGTATTAAAATATATTGTTATTACTTGGGGCGGCTCCGCGGTGTAATGGTTAGCCCTTCAAAAATTCAGGTACTTTTAAAATCATTTCTCGAACTTTAAGTAGCCTTGAAGGTAGATGAAAGAACATAGGAAAAGATAACTGCCCCAATACTCTCTACATGAATTAACAGAGGTCTAGTGTAAGTCAAAGGAAAGAGGAATGTCATCTCTACAAGCCAAGGTGATGGGTTATTATGCTCTGACATATTATTATACTAACTCTTGATAATAGGGAGAATACTTGGACAGTTGCTCCACTTCAGAGACAAAGTCCATCACTGTGTCTATGCTTGCAGGCAGAGGTATGTCATCACCTGTGTTAGTCACGTAACATTTGACAGAAAACATCATTATCCTATTAGCTTGAAAAACAGGTTATCCATTTTCATCCATTCTGCACTTTTTGTTTGGAAGCTCAAGGCATTCACACCTGAAACACTTAGAAAATGGCATCACTGAAAACCGAGGATGCAATATGTAGTCTATTGTATTAGTTCCAGTTATTTGCTCTCGGCGCTTCTTGATTTCTAAATATAATAAATAGAAAAAAGTCCCAGGAGTCCCAGCACCCACTCAGAAAGGAAAGCGGACTGTGATAACCTTATAATGGAAAAGAAGTATGATATCAAAAGTACTAACCACAAGCTGGATCAAGGCATGATTAGTAGCGTTCATACAGGAACCAAGGGGATAGTTACATTCCCCATCACAGTAATATGCTGAGTAACCAGGAGGAGCCAAAACCCAATCCTGAGAAAACAACAACAAAAAGAATTCAAAAAGTCACTTTAATAGTAACAGTTTTTTGTTTTCCCAAGATGCTTTTCTGCTCAGCACATTTGTAAACAGGAGTTATTCGAGTGGCCTGAATCAGTTCAACTCATTTTAACTTCTCATGAATAAGGCATTCCTAGTGGCAGATCTGTCGCTGACCCTCCCTACTCTGAGTAATATGCTGTGTGTAAAAAATCTAGGAGACCCTGGGAGATCAGTAATTTCTATAATACTTAAGCAGTGTACACCCTGAACAGCTTGCCAGACTATCGCAGGGCCAACACACACAGAATCATTTATTCTCACACCAAGGGGCAATTTGGAACAGCCAGTTAGCGCAATGTGTATTTTTTTGGGCAGTGGGAGGAAACCGGTGCACCTGGAGGAAACCCTCGCAAGCACACGGAGAACATGTCATGATTTCACACCGAAACACCTGAGCCTGGGACTCGAACACAGGACCTTCCTCCGAGGTTGATATGCAAGATATTTTAACAGCTAATTAAACTTAGATCAGAAGTAGTGATGTGTTGACGAGGACATTGCAAAGATACATTTTTGTAGCCGAGTGTTAATTTTAGGGATATGTAAGTCTTTACCTTCCAACCCAGGTCACTGAAGCTGACATATAACTCGTGCTTCCTACAGGCCTCTCGTCCATTACTCACAGGGGGGTGCTCTGAAATGAAAACAACAACAACAAAAATCCAACTACATTACTTTGACTGTAACATTGGCATATCATTATTTAGTTTATGTTTAGTTGTTTGATAATGATGGTGTGTTGGTGGTAATTAAATGTAGGGCAACATATAATTTTGGATGATGTGGTTCTATTTTGAAAACAGAGGTCACATTAATTCAGTCATATTTTATTGCAGAATGAGAAATTACAAAGAAACAAGGTGAATGAAAAAGTCTGATGGATTTCATGTTACATTTCTAGATAAAATCAGCATGAGCGCTAAAATGCAATTACGCTCATTATACTTTCTGACAGCAATCCCTCCTTCACATGTCTCAACTTATTTAGTTATTAAATATGTATCAAGCCTGCAAAATACACACTCAACATATTCATGTTCCTTACCGAGTAAACCTGGTCTGTTGGGGTGAGGCAGATCATTTCTGTGTTTTTTCCTGCGAGGTGTGTTGTGTCTGACGGCGCGAGGTGGGCGGCAGGGGGCCTGGCTGGCTCTGAAGAATGTCACCATGAAAGGCTGTTTGGAACGCGGTCCTCTGCGGCCCACCAAACCCACCCAGCCAGCAGATAATGAGCGGTCTGAGAGAGGAAAAGGGCTCAGCGAAGATATAAACAGATACCACTAATTTAAACCACTATTTACCATAAATACTGAATGAATGAGCTCGAGAGACAATAACAACAGATTAAAATGTCTATTACTTGAATATTGTTTTTAATTAATAATAAAAATAATAATTCATTTTACTTATAATGAACTTTACATTTGCTGCAAATCTCAAAGTGCTACACTTGGCAGTAAGACAAGAATAAAACACAAGCTAAAATAAGACAAAAGTTAAAAACAAAGGATAGAAACACAAGCTAAGTTTAAAAGAGCTGTATGAAGCGGATTAAAACAAACAAACAGAGTAGTTAGTAGACATATTTGAATAGGTCTGTCTTCAGTCCACAGTCCATGGTGCCCTCAGGAGCTCTGGTAGGGTGTTCCAGAAGCGAGGAGCAGCAGAGGAAACGGCTTGATCGAATTACTGCCTAATGAGATACTCACCATCCTCTGTTTCCACATACAGTCGGATGCCCAGGTTGCTTCGTGGTTGCAGAAGCCAGTGGTTGCTGGCAGATGTTACATCAAAGGCCAGCCAGCCCTCCTGCCCTGCTGGAACTGACTGTATGTCTAACAAGACAAGCTCAGGTTCCCTAAAATCACAGCAGCAAAATCAGGTTATATGAAGAAAATCAAGATTACACACATTGCTAAACAGTAGCTTTAATTGTCACATTTTTACCGAAGAATCTCACATCCGAAGGATTTCTTGGTTTGGAGTCCTTTAAAGTTCAAATGTACAGTGTCATGTATAATGATATAAAGTATTAGAAATATAAAGTATTTTTCTTAATATTGTGTAATAAGTGTGACAAAAACACTGGAGATTAATACTCTAATTCTTTACTTAAAATGCTTTTTTCCTTCATTTTTTCCCGTCCATTGGAAACCTTCACGGTTCGGTGGGAACAGGGTTGGGTCCTTTGATGAAAATTTATAGTAAAATTCCTTTAGAAAGCAAAACCCGTAAATTTTTTTACAGACTGTTATTCATTAACAGTGTTTTTTCTTGGTGTAGTATATTCACTCTCACTCACTCCCTCATTTCCTTAAACCGCTAATCCTAATACTAGGGTTGCAGGGAAACTTGAGCCCATCTCAGCTGACACTGGGCGAAGACAGGGTGCACCGTGAACAGATTGCCAGACCTGTAGGACTGCACGGCAACACACACACATTCACAACTAGGTGTAAATTGGAGCAGCCAATTAGCCTAATGTGCCTGTCTGCAGGAGGAAACCAGAGTACCTGAAGGAAACCCACTCAAGCACTTGCAGAACATGTAGACTCCACACAGATATATTTTAGTCAAGCCTGGGACTCAAACCCAGGACCATCTTGCTGTGAGGCAGACGTGCTGAGCACCACACCATGAAGTATTTTCATGAGCACATTCTAACCCTAAAATTCTACGAACACTGTTGGAGAACCTTTAATGGTTCTATATAAAACATGACAATAAAAACTGTCCTAAGATCAAAATGCAGAGTTGTCAATCCACCTGCTACTAGAAATCTATGTGGATACAGAGAGAACATGGAAAGCTCCACACAGACAGTAACCTGAGCTCAGGATCAAATTGGAACTGTGTATCAGCAGCTTAACTTACTGCAACACTGTGGTATAACAGACTTAAAAAAAGAAAACCCTGAATTATCATTTTCAGGGCATTTCTGTGTGGAGTTTGCATGTTCTCCCCTGTGCAAGCGTGGATTTTCTGAGATGGCCTGCCGAGTTGTTCAGCGTGTACCCCGGCCTCACCCAGTGTCGGCTGAGATAGGCACGGTCTTGCCGTGACCCTAGTAGGATTAAGTGATTCGGCAAATATATGGATAAATCAATGAATCAGTTTCAGAATACAAGAGACTGTGTAAAAAAAGGAAAATTGTGTAATATGTAGTGCTTTCAATTTACAAAAGTCTTATACATATAAAAAATATTGTGTAGTTTCAGATAGTGAGGTGCTCGAAGGATAAGATGCATTGTGAAAGACATTAGTGTGTAACCTGTGCCTTTTTTCCCTCTGGATCTCATAGACGGAGATGTGGAGGGTACGGTTAGCTCTCTGTCCCATAGTCAGGGTTTTATAAATGCGGAACTCTGCAGCAGTGACTGTTTCTCCTTGTGGAAGTGGCGTGAGATCAAAACGAAACTCCTTCCAGTAGGGCCGAGGCTGGAGTAGATCTCGCTCATGTTCCACTAAAGGACAGAAAGAGTAAGGGTAGAGAGTTACTGAGAGCCGGCAAGATCCTGTCTGCCCATAACTTGATATAAAAGGATGATAATGTAGAAAGAAAGACTGAGAGATGAAGTGGAAGGAGGATGAGGGATCATTTCATACACACTGAGCTCGAGGTGAGAGAGAAAGAGAGAGAGAAAGATTAGCATCAAGAGGAGAACAGACAGGTATTTGAGCTTTCTAGACTATACAGAAAGAAATGAAGGCAGAGGTGTTAGCAGGTTGAGTGTTTATCATGAAAGAGTGTATGGGATGATAAGAGGATAAAGAGAGAATGAGATGATCGTTTGTCCTTGTAGAGGCCTATAGACCAGACTAACACCCGTGGCCATAGCTGCACTATAGGGTAATTAGAGGCTCTGTGGGGCCGGCTGCTACTCAGCACACAACCACTAATTACAGCCCTGTAGGGTATTTTTAGAGGAGTGCCTGACATTATTTTCATTTTCCTCTCCCTCCTTCTCTTTCTGCCTAACAGAGCCTGTAATTCTGCGCAGCTGTGCACGTTCAGTATCATAATATGCCTTCTGGCCTTCATTCGAACTGCATACAAGATCCCAATCACTGTTTGTGCTTTATGAACTCACACTCATCAGAGTCTCTTTCAGTTCGAACAGCTTAACGCACAGAAGAGTGCAAGTACAGCAGCATATTTATTGCTGAAAAGTTGCTGCAGGCTACCGACAGCAGTGACGATTAGAATAAGAGAACACGGATATCCTCCCATGAAGAAGACACACGAGAGCGATCAAGGGAGGAGGCCACCGAGAGCAACATGGCTAATTGCAATTTTGTTACAGATAAACATCGTCTCGCCAACGAGACAGGAAGAGATACTGGAAAGATAACGTGGTTCTCTCAGTGAAATAAACCATCCATCCTGGCTCTCACGATGGTGTTGTGCTTCTTGTCCCAGTGCCAAATCTACCACAACATTGCATTACTTTTATTTACCTTGGAAAACATGAAAAACGATGTAGCTGCACTAATGATGAAATAACGAAATGTAAGACAAATAAAGAAACAGGAAAATAATACTGTTGTTGTAACATCACCCTCAACATTAAACTCAAGAGTTAACTCACCCTCACTTTCAAGTCAGGCCCCTAAACAAACATTCAAATTGAGTTTAGTTCAAGTCTTTAGAGATAGAGATGCAAGTTATTACAAGGACAATTCAGTAAAACCAATGCAATACCCAAAACAGGGCTGGTGGTGGCTCAGTGGTTAATGCTCTGGGTTCCTGATCAGAAGGTTGGTGGTTCTAGACCACACAGTTGCCCCTGCTGGGTCCTTGAGCAAGGCCCTTCGCCCTCAATTCTCAGTAGTATGAATAACATATAAATGTAAGCTACTCTAGATAAGGGTGTCTGCCAAATGCTGTAAATGTAAAATCATCAATCAATCGATTCTAAGTCTAAGTATATCCATGTCAGGGAAATGTCATTTGAACAAACTTTCAACCTAATCTCAATCCACCATATCCGTAGTGTTTGGCTGATCACCACACACAAGACTCAACATTGAGTAAAGAACGAAAAGATGTGGAGGTTGAGGTTGCTTGCCCTAGCAACTGCCCGTAAGCATCCATTACACATGAGAAAATTGTTTTTTCATTCTATTCTCCGTACAGAACAATGTGATGAAATTATTACCTGTGGTAATTACCCAGACACTGCACTCTTACAATGGTGACCTACAAACAATGAACAATTAAAGTTTTGTAAAAGTTATTCGCTTACTAAAGGGATTCTACTTTAAATAAGTTTGATATAAGGACCTGTAGGTGTTCCCCCAACAGATAACCCAAACCTCCTACAGTTTTATAGGGAGCGTTTGTTTCTAGTCACGTCACACAACAGAAACCAGGATAAGCTCGGGCCTGATGAGGTACTAGGCTCGGGTGCTTAAAGCTCAACAGACTTTGTCTAAGTGTACAGATTAAGAAGCCCTAGAATGTTCCTGGAACTCAGACTTAAGGCCCTGTCTAGGACTCAGCTACTGTTGCATCACACATGATTATTCTTTTTAAATCCTTTGGTGTATTAAAGCAGGTTTGTTTCCAGCAAGTGTGTGAAGAGCTGTAGCAAAACAGATCATACTGATGGCATTATTTTTGGCATTGTGTGCGTTGCAGCAGAATTGAAGCTGAAAAATTATGAACAGCTTTCAACATCTGTCACTCACCCAGGTTCACAAAGCTCATGACTGTGTCTGCCTCACTCACCACAGTGCCAAGTGGTGGTGTGTGTGTGCTAAGGGTGGGCAATGCGGCATGACTGACACTTTCAGGGATGAAGCCTACACCTGGGCCGTCATCCCCCTCAGCTGACATAGCATGGTACAGGTCCAACATGAAGAGGGGAGCAGATGAGGGAGGCCGCAGAGGCGGGTGTGGACGAGGCCGTCCCGGGAGTCCCAGGATAGACAAGATCTCCTTTTGCATCTCCTTCTTTTCACGGCCACTCAGCTTGTGGAAACCTGAGTGCACCACCCCCCCTGTTTGCCCACATACACACACAAACATGCACAGAGGGAGAACGATGATCAATATGGAGAACCAGCGTCCACCTGCGATCCTGTTCCCAAAGCTAGTGGACCTCCTTCTGCTGTGCTGTTGGGTCACAAAGGGGACCAGGAGCTCCCATCTTCTTGCAACTAAACCATCATGGAAATTAGCCTGGTCATCCATCCGTGGTGATATATATTCGGCAGAATTATTTACCCCCTGCAAAAAACGTAGACTTTCGAATATTGAATGCACTTTGCTTTCCACAGCTTTAGTCCACACAGCTGCTTAAACGTCTCAACAAAACAAACTGTCTTTGAATTCATTCAACTGTGTCCAAGTGCAATAGTCGTCCTGTGAGTTCCTCGAGAGTGATCAAAGTTACTTCCCCCAGTCAGCTTATCTTTTCTAAACTCTTGTCTGTGTGTCCTTTCTCATGGCTGTTATATCCAGAATAAACCTCTGGTTCTTTTCGTCTCATGTAGTATCTTCTGTTTACTCATGGAGCGTGACGGTGAAACACACCACAGCAGGAGCAATAGTTTCTGGCAGTGTATGGAAGCAGCTTAAAGGAAACCAAACAGTTTCTTAAGACTTTCCACTCGTTTGAAGTGTGACTTTTTAAGAGCCAGAATACAGCTCAGTAAAGAGCAGGTGCTGAGTAAAACTGCGGCAAAATGGGAATTTAATGTCTGAGGGTACAGTAAATAAATAAAGCAGCTCCAATGACGCACCAGAAAGTCTTCAAAGAGTCCACAGTGAAATGCAACACCTGCCCTTTCTTCACACGGGTTACAACTTGATCCAATAAGATCCAATGATCACCAAATGAAGGAATCAGATCAAATCAGAAATTTTTTACAAATGCACAAGTTCTCACCAGCTTTCCTTTTCCTTTGGGTTGTAATCCACAAAAAAAAAAAAATCCTGTCCAGGATTCCTCAAGTGTCCTTTCTAGGGACATGAATTTCCCTTTGCGTTTTTCAAACCAGTTCTCTTTCACTGAAAACACGCACACCACCTGCAGACACTGAGCCTTAAAACAAGAGTAGAGCAATAACAGTCTCTGGCCTTTTGCACTGACTATGTAATCTGAATATGAGACTTCCTTCTCTCTGCAAGATGTAATGAGGGAGTGTCCCAAACGACTGAATCCTCCTCCCTCTCTCTGCCATTACAATGTGCACTCCATTGCCCATATCATCTATTTCATCTTCCACACACCCAAAATTTCTTCAGTCACACAAAGGACTGTAAAAGATCACTTAGACAAAATTCCACCAGAATACTGAGATGTTTATATTATATCCAAACCTAATTTATATTTCCAAAAATCAACCCAAAAATTCAATGGATGCATGATTATCTGCTTAAAGGCAGTTCTACATTTCAGAAAGGGAAATGATAATGCTCATATAAATTAATTTCAAGATTAAATCATGGCCTGTGTTTTTAGTGTATCTGGTTTACCAAACCACTTAATACTATTAGGGTCGCGGGGTAGCTGGAGCTTATCTCAGCCGACACTGGCCGAAGGCAGGGTACACCCTGAATAGCTCATCAGACCACTGCTGGGGCAACACACACACACACACACACACACACACAACCATTTACACTCATAGCACAGGGGCAATTTAGAACAGCCAGTTAACCAAATGTTCATGTCTTTTGACTGTGCAGGGTAAACCTACAAAAGCATGAGGAGAACATGCGTACTCCAGACAAAAATGCCTAAGCCCGGGATTTGAACACATGACCTTCTTGCTGTGAAGCAGACTTTTGTAACCACTATATACAGTATACAGTAAATGACAATTAGTCCATTGGCTAAGGATGATATATTTACTTCATGAACATGGATTAATTCTTCTTGAAGTGACGGGGCTCTGAAGTCTTGCTACCACCGGCTGTAAACAGGGAAACACCCTGGAGACCATCGCAGCGCATCACGCCTTCACACATCGACATAATGGCTAATCAACCTGCTGGCATGTTTTTTTGAGAGAAAACCAGAAAACCCAAAGGAAACCCATACACACATAAGAAGAACATGCATGGAAACTGCACAGATTGATCATCAGGATCAGATCCTGGAGCTGTTAGGTTTCAACACTTCCTGGCATTCCACTGCCTCAGGTGTACTGTTCCTGTTATTAATTAATTAACTAATTAAAAGTAAATCCAACCAAAACTTAATAGAAGCTTATATTACAAGTTGATGACTGTTTCTAATATAAAACACTGTTTCACAAACATTTTTTTCCAATTAGACATAAAAAAAAAATTCTCTGCACACAGTGGGCTTCAGTGTAATGTGAAAAGCAACAAAAACGTATGTGATCATCTTGTGTTTTCCTCTGGCAATACAGCTCTAATTTGCATATGAATACATGGCATGGTATTATTTCTTCCTTTCATATACATGAGCACACTTGTTTTGTGTATGCGAATGGCAGCATATATGATTTATTTTTGTGCCTAGTTTTATTTTACCCAGAAGTTCACTAATTTATATCTGATTTGTTGGTTTAATATCTGTATACTGTTATTATTGCCATTAATTTGCCTCATATGAACTGGGGGGTGTACATCCTATTCTTGTGATTTTGTGCTCTCACGAGAGAGTAACAGCAGTCTTTTCAAACAGGCTAATGAAAACTATCAAATAGATTTTAGCAGATTACAACTGCTAAAATTTAAGCGAAAACCACCAGATGATGAAACTAAAAATTTCACTTTTATGAAAGTATGAAGTAAAAAAATAAAAAATAAAGAAAGAAGAAAATTAAAGAATTCCTTAAAGGTGGAAGACTGTCATTTTAAGTGTTTTTAAGAGTGGTTAAACAAATTGGATTTATTGTATAGGCTGTTTTTAACTTTACCTCATTTTAGACAGAAATAAAACCGTTTAAAGTCATTCTAACCGCCCCAACCTTCTTTAGCACTCTCCATCACATGCAGCAGTTGCCTTTCCTGCTGTGGTGTAGGTTAGGCCAGAAGAATGGAACACAGTTCTGTGACATGCCACAGGAGTAGCAATGGGTGCTGAGGAGAGTGTTTGGAGGGAAAGGATGTGAATGGGTTTAAATATTTGTACTTAACTCCAGAAACACAGCTGCAGTGCACTGTGTGTGCGCATACAGCATGAAAACACCACTCCTCCCTAACCCCATCCGCTCTATCCAACCACAAACCTATACACAGTCCAATACAAACATACAGACACACATGCCAAGGGCTTACACACACATCAAAAACAAAGGTTCTTTATGTTCTGTAGTGAAGAACTCTTTTGAAACTGTTTAGTCATTGCGTTGATATGATGTACATAGAGCCATCCTGTTTGAAGATTTAATTGGATGTTTTTATCTGTTTGGAAAGGTAATTACTCCCTGCTTATAATTATTGTGAAATTTCCTGTGGTATGTAGAGGTCTGCACACACACACACACACACACACACACACACCTTATTATCCTTGGGAGAATATTCCATTGACATCATAATCTAATACTGTAGCTCTTTTAGTTTTGGAAACAAAAGATGCATTTTTATTTATTTAAAGCTGTTTAATCTCATGCGGACCAGCCAAATGGTTTCAGAGATTCCGGTCATATATTCCTATAAATGTAAAGACAATCACCCACGACATGCACAACACACATCCTTAATAAATACGAACATACAAGAGTTACTGCAAGCATAATTTTAATACAAAAGAGAACAAAACAAAAAAAACTGAATTTGTAATCTTCACTTTCACCTTGTACACAATCGCACTCTGCTCATTTTTTTCCCTCATCATACTGAGAGAGTTGCACAGACTCAAAAGGTGAAAGCATTTCATAGCCCTTACCCCCCCCCCCCTCCTTAACACAATAAATAAATAAAAATTACCTTCCGAATTCACTTTTATTAGATATTCATTTGCTTCAGCTTGTCAAAGACAAGACCACGTGAAGTCGTTTCGTGGGGTATGTGGTCAAATCCCCGCAATCTGACTTCTATATAAGCTTCCAACGACAAAGTGGGAAGCAATTTTTTGACAAGATCTAGAGGCTGTAATTGCTGGCAAAAAGGCCACCATTGAAATCAGTCAGTTTCATGGTCCATTATATCAGTAATGACCATTATCAGAAAAAATTATTAGAACAAGGCAGAAACACACACACAAAAAAATTATTAGACATAATGTAATACTAGAGTTTCCCAGAATGTGATATTATATACTGCAATGAAAAATAAATACATATTATTTTTTCACTAGAAAATAAACAAGCAAACAAAAATACATTAGGATTATAAATTAACCAGGAAACATTCACAATTTCTTGAAGGTTTTCTTATAATATGAAGCAACTAAAAGTTCTCTGTAACATGATATGTGTAACTAATCTTGGTTAAAAAGACATAGGTGAGTATGCCTGATTTTATTAGCGTCAGGCTTAAATGGAAAAGAAATGTCAGTGCACGTGGGAAATTCTGTTGTACGAGTCACTTGAGTGCTCTCAGGATTTAGGACTTTGTTTCTTGAATGTGGAAACAAAACATACGGACATCAGATGGACATCAGACGCCATCAGTGAGGGTTAGTGGACGCTTTGTTGAGACGACAAGGGAAGCTACAGTCACATGACTGAGCTTCTGACTCACTAGCAAGGATGAGATGATGCCTTGCTCACCAGTTCCTTGAACTGCAGTCCAGTTTATACACCATGAAAGAAACTAGCACACAATCCTCTCTCACTCACACACACACACACACACACACACACACACACACACACACACACACACACACACACACACACACA
>JBCNYG010000001.1:45486435-45498940 GCA_039654305.1 Porochilus rendahli | reverse complement strand
TATATGACCATAAAGTCCATGTACTCAGTTTACACCATCATCATGTCATTTATATAAAGACTCTGGAACATGTGGTCCAGCCCCTGTAAGACGCAAGGCCACATTAGGAGCACACAGCTGGGAGAGGACAGTAAGTTTGGTGCTACAGTCAGCCAAGCACAACACAGCGCACAGGAAGATGATCTGAGTAAAATCAGGGGAGGGGCAAAGAACCAAGAGGACGTGAGAGAGGAAAAACCCAACCTATACGAGATGATATGGAGCAGCTGGAGTCGGAGCGAAGGATTTTAAGTCCTGGATGTTGCACTGAGGAGAGAGAGAGAAAGAGGGTGGGGAAGGGGGGGGAAGGGATGGAGAGACCCAAGGAACATGCATCATGCACTATGATTTAAATAAAGAGTGAGAAAGAGAGAGAGAGAGAGAGTGAGAAAAAGTAATAGTGACAGACAGAATGGGGCCAAATACATAATCATGCATGTAAAAAAGTATGTGTGAAGATATGACAGATGATAAAAGGTTTGAAAGGTCCAATGAACTGAAGAGACATTTCAAAGACTCCGACAGCAGACAACGGGGGAAAAAAGGACTGATGAAGTGATGAAAAACCCACAGATCTCACAGTGCCTTGGTAAAATTTTAATTTTTCAATGTTGCATGTTACAAACTGGAAGTGAAATGGACTTCTGGCTATTGGACAAAATACACAATAATATTGGACTGAGTTGAAAAATCAATACATTCTTTTAGAAACTAGAGTTATGTGGAGATGAGCCAATCCATCACAGGGTCAATGCGCATACACACAACCAATTAGTCTTGAACGGTGGGAGGAAACCGGAGTACCCCTGCAGGCACAGGGAGACCATGTTGCTGTGAGGCAGACGTGCTAACCACTACGTCACTTAGCTACTCCAAATCTATTTTTGTTTCCAATTGGGAAAAAAACAGATCCTATGTTCAAGACTTCAGATACATATAAAGCTTTTTTTTTGTCTTGCACCTGGAAAGGAAAAACTTCCTCAGTTGACACGAGGAAGAAACCTTGAGAGGAACCAGGCTCAAAAGGGAAACCCATCTCATTTGGGTGAAACCATAAAATACAAACCATATCTTGGCGATGGTAACATCATGCTGGGGTAGTGGTTTCTGTAGCAGGGACTGAGAAACTGGTCAGGAGAGCAAGATGGAGAGCAAACCGAGAGGAAAAACCGGTCTGCATGACACATGAAACTGAGGCTTCACCATCCCACAAGAAAACGTCATATTCATACTGTCAGTAGTTTAAAAAGTGGCTGCAGACAAAGGTAGCTCCTCCAAATCCCATGGGAGTAAATACTTATGCAATCAGCAAACATCAGGACAACATGCAACTCAAAGATAATAAATATTGTGTCCATTTCAATTTCAGGTTGTAACACTAGAAAGAGTTCATGGGGAGGGAGGGGGGTGTTTATTTAAGGCACTGTATATCATAAAGACACAAAATACAGCACGTCTGTGTGTCATTGTGTCTGTCGGGGATTCAGATCCGATGCAGCTTTGTGAATCATTCCTTAACCAACCAAATCCATCTGCTTTCTTATACACAGCTGCTCCTGATGTTTGTGTAAACAGGTGCGTATGAGTGTGTACTTGTGTGTACTTGTGTTTTACCTCTGCAAGGGTCGTTCTTGACCAGGAACTCGTCTAGCGCCATCCATCCTCCTCCTACACGAACCATGACGGTGCTGCGCAGGATCCGCACCAGGCGTAGCTGCTGAGAGTCCCCGAACTGAAGGAGAAACAGATGAGGTGCAGAAAAAAAACAAAAGGAAAAAATGCAGTAAAAGAAAAGAAATGTAGAAGAATATGATTAAAATCCTTTAATGAGTTGAGATTATTTCATCTTTAAAAATGAATATTAAATATTGCACATAAGGCACAGAAAAGAATCAAGTAAATTACATCATGCAAAAACACATGCATTTTAGATTCTAGACGATTTAGGAAGGGGTCCATCCCAATGTCCCATAGCACGTCGAAAGCTCTAAAACATTTACCATAGTATTTTTAAAGCTGTGTTCCAAATGGTAAAATACTGCAATAAATTTCAAATAGATACTCAATTCAGTTAAACGATATGATCAAACTCTGTCATGATGTGAATATGCCTTGCAATTAAAATAATTATATATGTCTTAGTGTGGTGGCACGGTGTTATAGTGTATATAGTGTCGAGTCAGGGGCTCGGTGAGGGCGTTTCTGTGTGGAGGTAGGTGCTCTGGGTACACCGGTTTCCTCCCACAGTCCAAAGACATGCACATTAAGGCTAATGGGCTGTCCCAAATTGCCCACTTGGTATGAAAGTGAAAGGTTGCGTGTTTGTTGCCCTGTGATGGTTTGGCGAGCTGTTCTGGGTATGCCCCACCTTCACCCAGTGTTGGCTGAGAAAGGCTCCAGGCCCAGCAACCCTAGTAAGATTAAGCCGTTTGGCAAATGAGTCAGTAAGAAAATATTTAAGTGATTTTTACTTAACTGTTCAATTAGATTCCTAAATACATCTCTCTGCACTTTGAATGATCAGATTTATTATTTTTTTTACAGTAATAGATCTGCTTAAATGTCATGCAAGGGGTCTCTGGTGAAATTCATAAAGCTGAATTAAAGATATACTGATTCAGACTCTACTCTGAAAGTGAGGGTGCGAGCACAAGCTCTGTTATACCAAGAAAAAATATCTGGGGAAGAACTAACAGACGAAAAGCCTCCTGCCGATTAATTACTATTTCACGTCATGCTTTAGGATGGTATGGTGGGGTGTAGTGGTTAGCACATTCGCGTCTACGCAAAAAAAAAGGGGGGGGGGGTCTGTGCGAAGTTTGCCCGTTCTCCCTGTGCTTGCGTTTGTTTCCTCTGGGTGCTCTGGTTTCGTCCCACAGTCCAAAGACACATTAGGCAAACGAACCCTAGGTGTGAGTCTGAATGAATGTGTGTGTGTGTGTGTGTGTGTGTGTTGGCCCTGCAATGGACTGATGAGTTGTACAAGGTGTCCCCTGCATTAACCCACAGTCGGCTGACGTAGGGTCCAGCCTCTCAGTGACCGTGGTAGGATTAAGTGGTTGGGCAAAAAAAAAGAATGAATGAATGAATTCTATGCTTTAAAGCAGTGGTCACTAACCCTGTTCCTTGAGATTGTAGGTCTAACACCAATCATGCCTGCCAGACCATCAAATCACTGACTTAGGAGTTCTTGATAAGCTAAAAAAAAAGTGTTAGATTTTGGTTGGATGTAAAACTACAGAAAGGTAAATCTCCAGGAACAGGATTTATGAACACTCTCTAAAGGATGTTTAAAGGTGACCACCCACTAAAGGTTCCCATCCCTAATAAATACTCTAACAAAATAAATACTATGGTAAAAATATATTAGTAAGTCACAAATCTCAAGAGCACATCATCTGACAAACCGTTCCTCCACCAAAGAAATTAAGAGGCCATTTCACAACAACCAAACCACCCAATGTTTTCAGAATCATTAAAATACCATTTTAACATTCACTCTTACAGAAATACAACACACTGACAGTGCCTGTGAGATCTGCTCGGGAGTTGGAAGTGCGCACATTCTCGGCATAGTTGGGTAATGGCTATGTGACCATGTAAACCAGACAGGAAATGCCCTGTAACTGTGGCTCAGAAAGGTTCAAACAAATATCTGTACTATATTCAATAGCGTGTAGTGTGAACGGACTGGCTTTCTGAGCTGAGGTCAGCATAGACTCTGCCTGGTCATTCGAATTCAGGCACACAGTCCAAACCTAGAACAGATGTCAGAGGCTGTATCACAATCACGCCAGTCACTTTACCTGGTTCCCAAGGAAGAACTACAAAAAATCCAGCAGACATGGAGAAGGAAGAAAACAAGGAAAAGAAGAGAATGAAACAACATGTACAAACACAAATGTTGAAAACAATTAATGAACTACCTTTAATTACTGTTCTTAGTTAAAATAAATTCAACATAATCATGAGTCAGTATTAACTTTACTATGAAAAAATTATTTTTTCTCCAAATGCTGGCAAATGAATTAGAGAGCTTGTGAACGGGAGAATTAGAAGTACAGGTGAGAGATGACACAGGGATGAAGGTAACAGACAGACACAAACAGAGACACACAGCTCAGGCAGTAAGTGTGATAGACCCGAGGCATCTGAAGTCCAATGAGTGAGTCTTGCTGTCAGTATCATAACCCAGTGGATAATGATGAAGGGAGAAAAACATGAAAACAATGCAGCTTCCTCGTTTACTGGAAGTAAGGCATGGACGTTAGCTTGGTGGTGAGAAGCACACACTGCATACACTGTTGTGTAATGATGCAGTGGCAGTACAGTGACATAGTTCAGTTATATAACACACTCAAATACACAGCGATGTTAAGGTGTTTGTGATGGTTAGAACCATAACAGTGTTACAGAGCAGCACTGCAGCATGATGGATGCTTAGTAAACATCTGCATTAATATACAGTACATTAGTACAGCTGTAATGAGTTTAGCTTTATTTAGTTACAACGCCATTAGGTTCTCTAATTCAGAACTCACCCTGTACTTGTTCTCCCCAATCTGCTCAACCTGGAACCTCTTCGCACATTTGCACTGGGCCACTTGTCTGGTGACCTAAATGGAGACAGTATAAGATATATTGCTATGTAAATAGGTAAAAAGTGACGACTGGAATACTAAAGATATGATTCGTTTTGATTGGTTGAGCTTACCTCATCTTCAATCTTGTCTGCGTCTGTAGTGGGTTTGTACGCATCTTTATTAGGGTGCAGAGCTGCCACGAACTCGTAGTAATCAATGTAACCATCACCATCACGGTCAAAGATATCAGCCACTGCCATCATCTCAAGCTTGCTGGTGGGGAATTCTGTAAAGACCGAAGTCCAGAGTATTACTTTAATGCACCACTCTAAAGTGCAAACTGGTGTTTTAAATGTTATTTCAGTCGATATTTGTAAATAATACTGTGGTCTAAGACGTAATACACATAACGTCTTAGACCACAGGTGTCAAACTTAAGGTCTAGTCCGCCAAATCATTTTATGCGGCCTGTGAGAGTTTTTAAAGAATATATATATATCGTACATTCTTTACATTAACCACTACTAAGAAACCAATTCATCACCCTTCCACTAGGTGGCAGCAGCCTATTTCAAGTAAGCAGCTAGTCATTCATGACTCAAGAAAGATTGCAAGCTAGCTTGTTTCTGTGAATAAAGGAAAAGAGGAAAAATACATCAACGAATCGTTTTGCCATGCAGATTACTTGGCATTCGATGACCTAGAAATTTAGTGATGTGGCCATCTGTAAAAATGAGTTTAACACCCCTGACAGTTTAAATGGAAATATCTGTTGTATTTTGCTTATCTTTTTACCAGTGATTCACAAAATTTCGCACTTCTTAGGAAGGCTTTGCATATTGGACATACATGGTGCTACAATAAATCTACACAGGGAGCCTTATTATAAAATACCTGTTTTTCTTTTTTCATCATCTATGTTCATTTTAATGAAAGCTACCAAGAACTCGGGATTTGACTAATAGGCATAAACTAGGATTTCATCACTTATGATGAATTTTATTATGATTATGCCCTTGTACTTATTTATAGGAGTATGTGTATGTATATACTTGAAGCCAGGATGCCATCGATAAATTCCTGCCGTGTGATTTTGCCATCTTGGTCCTTGTCGATGCGTCTAAAAAAGTCCATGACGCGAGATTTCTTATGGTTCATCCACCGCATGTACTTTTTCCTCCACACATCAAAGTCGAAGTTCGCAAATTCTTTCAGCTGCAACATTATGAAAAAGGCAAAAAAAAAAGATTAAAAAAAAAATCAGACTGCACATGACAGTAACTAATCAAGCCTAAAATCAAAGAAAGTAAAAACAGATACTGTATCCTTACTGAATGACTCAATTACAAATATTATTATGAATTACTTGATTCATTATTTCTGAGTTTGTATTGCTTTCCCTGTTTGTTGGAAAATTATGGAGATGCTCTTATCTCTTAAGAAGCAGCACTGTATAAACTGTACCGAGTTATATTATACATCCTCTATTTTTAACAGGAAAAAAAAAGTAAAGATATTACCTCTTCTAGCCTGTCGAGGGCATCATGAAGTTTGCGCTGGCGATCCAGGGCCAGCAGCCAAACCTGCTGCCATCGTGAGCACAGCTGGTTAAGACGAGGGTTTCCTCCAGTTACCTGCATGGCAGGCTGCTGCTGCTGCTGTTGCTGCTTACCTGAGGAAGAAGAAATTAAACACATAAGCTAATAACAAGCTGTATTCATGCTCACTGTACCTACATCACACAAATATACAGGATGTAGACTGTGCTTCATTTATTAATGTGAATGAAAGCAGAACAGGAGCATGAGAAAGGCTACTTACGGACACTGCGTCTGTCTGCAAGGCTGCTAGAAGTTTCTGAAGGTTTTCTCTTGTAGGTTTTTGTTACTTTATCAACGTCTGGCTGTTTACGAGTCATCTCCTCCATGAAAACCTGATAAATAAGTTTATAAGACAAATGAATTACATTTTGATTAGATTTACATTACATGTCCCTTTCATTACAGATTAATCATGGTGTCTTAACCAATAAATAAATACACACACACACACAATATAAACACAAGATTTTTGCCTTGTCACCAAAAAATGAGCCTAGCGTAGCAAAAGTTAATCTAAGAATTTGAAATAAGAGTGTCAAAAATGACCCACACTAAAAAGACCTACAAATGCTACATATAAATGTGAGCTATGCATAACGTTTAATATCCACATCAACATTTACAGTTACTTTCTCCTTTTTTGTTGAGATGATAATACCGTAAACATTTTTGGTCATTTCTCTGTGTGGCTGCACCAAATATAAGAAATTTTTATCTTTAAAAAAATAATACATAAAATTCTTTTTTTTAATTGTTTTTTTGACCAACTGGGCTCATTTTATGAAAAAACACCCCATTCAGACTATTAGGATTACATTTTTACCTGGTTGAATTTACAAAAACCCCTGACAGTTCATAGTCCAGTGTAGCCCCACCCACCTGGTGCTCCGTGATCAGCGTTTTAAGCTGAGTGATGTCCTGGGGAAGGGGTTCAGTGTCACGTTGTACTAATGTAGTTTCCGCCCACTGCAGCCACGACAACAGTTCTTCCAGCAGGGCTGCATTGTTGAGTAGTTCTGCGAGTGCTGTTTCCAGCCTCTGCTCATGCTGCTTCGCCCATGTTAAAACCTGGAGAAGGCATAAGGTCCTTTAGATCAGGAATATGTCTGATAACAGCAGCAGGCTGAACTTTAGAAGTGGATTTAGAGAGCAGAGAGAGACAAAATCACTTTGTACAAGTAAAGACATTGTCTCACTATGAATAAATTTAATGGGGCATCATGCTTTTATTAATGGGACATCCAATGTTGGGTTTGCTTGAACTTTTTTGACATTTTAAAACACAACCAGTAAAATAAACTACTGTGTGTGAAAAAAGTAATAAAAAAACAAGTAACTAAGTAATAAATCATTAATTCTCATCTGTGTGCATCAAGATGTTTAAAACACTTTTAAAAGTTCCCATGGACAAACTATTGGTTGGGGTAATCAGACAGATTTTCATGTTAAAGCTGGATACCATGTTGAAAAACTCATTCACCCATAGAGGCAACATGCCGCTATACCTCTTTAAACTCATGGTAAAAAACAACATGCTTCTCAACCCCCCCTTACATTTCAACAGAACAACAGGTAATAATCACACTGTACTACCTCCTCAAAGCGGGCCCTGATGATGGTGATCCAGTGTTTGATGGTAGTGATACAGTCGGGATGGCACACTGCCAGAATGGCCTCCCCCATGCCAGCTGCTTTGTTTACATCCACTCTCTTCTCTTCTACCGTCTGCATAAAGTCACGATGCGTGTGTAACAAGGCCTGCAAGGTCTCCACCTCCTCTGGCAGGATGCCTCGGAAACGCAGGGTTTGCTCTGCCTCTGAAAGCCACTCCAGTAACATCTGCACTGCTGTGCGGAACTCTTCGGCCTGTGAGGGGGCACGAGAGGGGAAGGCAGTAAAATGGAATGTTGCACAACTGTCGTCCAGATATATTTCCTTTTTTTGTTAGCTATTAAAGTAACTGTATGTACTACTGTGCGATTTGTCTTCTCACCTGTTTGAGAGCTTGCTGGAGACGGGTCTGTTTGGAGACAGACAACGCGCAGACCGTCTCCCAGCGGTTGCTGAGCTCCTGAAGCTGAACTTTGACCCAGGCAGTGTCATCCCGTCCTGTCTCCATGAGCTCCCTGGCAGAACGTTTCAGTGCCTGCACGCTACTGGTCCTTTTCCCCAGCTCCTTTTGAAAGGCCTAAAACCACACAAACAGTGTTTACATACATCTTGGCTTTTCACACTTGAGCTGTGTGGCTCATCAGCGCCAGATCTTATCCCGGTTTCTGCAACGTGAAATGACTAGAATGGGATGCTAGCCCATCGCGGGTTATCTTTCAAGTATATTTATAGGGAACCCATTTATACTCCTAGGTGGACAGAGGCACTCTTGTAGTTAAGACCTTGTCCAGGGGTCTTAAGATGGTGAGGGTCGAATGGGGACATACGTACATGCCCAATAATAATAGACGGCTATCTATTATAGTTATACGGCTAACTGATTTAGGAAGTTACCAGGTTATTTGACAGCACAGTATTTACAGCATTTGGCAGACACCCTTTCCAGAGCATCTTTTATCAATTTATTTATTTTTTTATACAACAGTTCAGTTGAGGGTTAAGGGCCCCCAACCTTTGGATCAATAAACCAGAGCCCTAATCTCTGACCCTCTTCTCAGCTAATATTTCACACAATAGTTTCTTTTATCTGCAGGTCACTGGTACCTTATGGGAATCCATAAGATTAGACACGAGGTCCAGGTCGCCATGAACAGGCTGGTCCTCAGCTAACTGTGGTTCTACACGGTACAACCAGTCCACAAGAGCCTGCAGAGCCTCAGCAAACTGACCAGAGAACAGCAGTGCCTCCTCCAACTTGTGCTGCCTGAGAATGAGAGTGTACAAATTGCTTTAACCTTTTACTCCTTTTAAATCCACTTCGACTGAGGTTTTAACAGAATCTGTAGGATTGGTGTACTTCTAACCTTTCAACACTCTTCCCACACACAGTGTCCCACTTGTCTCTGACCTCCCCAAGGAGATTGTCCAGCTTCAGGGTGTCGGCTGGGAGCGTAGCTTTGTCTCTCATGGCCTTTCCAGAACGCACTGTTGTGTCATATACTGGTTGCTTCGAACCGAGAGACTTCTGAAACTCCTATAGAGAGCCAATGACAGGAAAGAGGACTCATCATACTGATGTGCCTAAATACATGTACAGATTTACAAAATTATTAAATTAATATTAATTTATATAATTAATGTTAATTTATGAATAGATATTTATATACAAAAAAAAAAAGGCACAACATTTTTTGTTGGCCCAGCAGGTGGCACCAATGGGCAAGACAACAGTTACAGCCCCCGAGCCCACAGGTCTACACAGACCTGTAGATCTAGAGATATACAATGTTCATTAATTCTCTCCATTTGTACCTTGTGTTTTGTGAGCTGCACTTTGATTTTATCAGGCTCGTTGGAAATCTCCAACTCAGAGTCCAGTCTTTTCTCAGCTTCCTCCAGCCAGTCTGTCAGCTTCCTCCAGGCCTCATGGAACTAACCGCAAAACACAAATCAATAAACATTAACAAGATGATGATGATGATTATGATGATGACGATGATAATAATAATATTAACAATTACAACAATTAAGGATAATGTCACCTGTTTGGCTCTTTTGCGGGCCTCATCCAGGTGCCGTCCCCTGTCCAGAGACCTCTGTACCAGCTTGTCCCAGCGAGCTTGCACACTCAACAGCAGGTTCTTGATGAGTACTACATCCTGTTTGAGGCTGGCAAAGCGCAGCTGAGAACCTGCTTTCTCCAGAGCCAGCACCTGCTCCCTGTGTGTGTTCACCTCATTCACAAACACCTGAGAAGCACACAACAATCAGTACTTATTACTATTATTATTATACTTAATAGTAGAAGTAGTAGCAGATGTCACTATTTTCCCCAGACCAACATACATAATGTATATTCTCGGCAAGTGGAGATTTTAAGAGAGAAACAGCATTATTATACCACTAAATAGATCAATTACAACAGCCAAACTTCACCTTGTGCTCATCTATCTGAAAGAGGACAGTGTCAAGGATGAGGCTAGGGGCCTGGGCCATATTCAGTGTTTGCTCTGCCTGCGTCAGCCAGTTGATGGTGTCCTGCAGTGACGACTGAAACCCTGTTGCCAGTGATACAGCCTCCTCCAGCTTAGCCTAATGACAAACCAAAGAAAAGGCACTGTGAACCAGATGGCTACACAATGGCAAATTAAATATTTATACCAATGACACTGGGTTATAGCAGTTATAAAGCAAGTTAGCATACCCTCCTGTCATCCATCTTGGCATTCAGGCTGGCCCACTTGTTTTGGAGTAGGGCCAGGTTCTGCTGGGTTTGAGTGGTTCCGGGACTGGCTTCCTCACCCCCTCTGGCCAACAGCATGGACTCTCCCTGATCTAGCAGTCGGTGGTACTGTTCAGCACGCTGTGTCAATTGAGCCTGCAGCTCCTGTAACACACGCGGTGTATTTACATACAAAATTACACCAAATCTACTACTCGACTTTGGACTAATATGTTTAGTGGACTAAAATTCAGATGTCCTCATTAGCTGTAAATATTGCCATATTATATATTATAATATTATAATATAATGCCGGCTTTCACAACCACTTTAATCAAATGCCAGAATCAGAAGGACTAAGTCCAGCACAAAGATCATCATTAAATGGTAGAGAGCATCACAATGGACAAACACACTCTGTGTGTGAATGAATGAACACACTGCAAATGTTTAAATTTAAACTTTACAGTGCTTTTGAGAAACTGGAAGACTAAACACTGTTTTGAATCTATTTCTATATTAATGTATACCCTAACGCAATGTATATATGAGGTATACCCAAGCACAGTTCCCTCCGGGATCAATAACGTATTCTGATTCCAATTCTGGTTCTAATGCTAATAAATGTGTACACAAATGGTTGTACCATTAAAATTTCAAACATTAGCATAATTCTGGACATGCTATCAATAAAAAACACTGGTGTTCACGGTATTCCCCTATATTAACTACTGTACATCATAATCAGTTTAATCTCGCAGTATATATATAAAGCACATGGTAATGAGCATGGAGTTGTCTATACAGGTCTGTAGTGAAGTGTTTACCATGTGCTGCTGCAGCTGCTCCCTGGCGGTCTCTGGAAGGCCACCTGTGGGTTTGGCTGCTGATAGCTGACTCTCTGTGCGTCTGAGCCACTGCAGGAACTCCTCCAGCTCACCATGGAAACCCTCTGCCTGAAAAGAGCACAGTCAACAAATCAGCAACACTCTCTATCATTAATATTAAAGAGGCTGCCTGTCCTCACTGCTAAGTACCCTTTCAAGTACACTTAATCCTTTGCAATTCTCACCACATATACTACACAGTTCATTCAAGAACAGGCGGCAGTGTTTTCAGAAGTGTTGTAGTAAAGCACCTGTTGCAGTGCAGTCTCTAGTAGTTTCTGTCTCTCATCTGTTTTTAGGAGTAAGCTGTCCCAGCTGCGGTTCAGCTCATCCAGCTGGTCTCTCAGGTGGCTAGCTTCGTCTCCAGGACTGGACTCCAGTAGCTCTGAGCCTGCACTGTTTACCGTCTCCACTGTGGCTCGATGGGAAAGGACGTCGTTCCGCAACACCTGGGAAGTTAGAGAAGATCATTAGGAATGGACATTATATGAAGATACACACACATGCATGTGCACACTCACGCACACAAGAAGGAGTAGGGAGGAAAGCAAATAATCAAAACTATTTCCACACCAGGCATGATATTCCTCAGCAGTGACATCTCTCATTATGTGGGAATATTATGCATAATTTACTAAATAATAATAATTATGTATAAAGAACTTAATATGGCATCAGTTTTGTTAGTGCGTATATACACACAACTGTAATTCAGAAATTAGAATAGGATATTTTAAATAAAAAATAAGGACTTATTTAAGCATACTATTAGATTATCAGCAATTATGCACCAAATGAAGATCTATTCAGTTTGGCGAAATCCACCAAGCCTGAGATGCATAATTGTTTTAGTATATACTCAATTTGTTACATTCTTAGAGTTTTTTCCATTTGCGCTATATACTATATATTTGCAGTATACTCTACATTTTGCACATATTTTTTGCCATTTTCCACCATACTGTTACACTGTCCATGTTGCATATTTTTATACAGTGTACATTGCTTTTTATTTTATATATATATACTTTTTTTATCTAAATACTGTCTTTATTTCATATA
>JBCNYG010000001.1:45441891-45463747 GCA_039654305.1 Porochilus rendahli | reverse complement strand
TATATATATATAAAACACTAAGCAATTGAAGGTTAAGGGCCTTGCTCGAGGGTTCAAGAGTGGCAGCTTGGTGCTGCTGGGATTTGAACCCCCGACCTTTGGATCAGTAACAAAGAGCCTTGACCACTGAACCACCAATACCATCTCTGCCAACTACTAAATACGGCAGATATCCTGTACATAAAAGTATATTGCATGCTTATTTGAAAAAAATAAAACCTGAATTGCTTAAAAATTGTGGTTACTTACTGAAGCAACTGTTTGCATAAAACCCATTTAGACAGTGTGAAAACAGATTTATAATCTGCATGTACAGTTCAGTGCAACTACTTCTAAAGAGAAGAAAGAAAATGGACCAACAGCCAGTTAGCCTAATGTGCATGTCTTTGACTGTGGAAGGAAACTGGTGGGAACCCACACAATGCAAACTCCACACAGAAACATCCAAGCCCAGGAATCGAACAAAGGACCTTCTTGCGGTGAGGCGAATGTGCAAAGCACTACGCCACCATGCATCCCCCTCTTATAAACAGAGGGTATAAAATGTAAAAAAAAGTAAGTTCTTCTTGAGAGTATTTTAATAGAAAATTGTGACCATGTAACCACAAAATGTTCTCCAAAAATTCAGAGACCTTATAAACTGAAATAAAAAAATAAATATATTACCTCATATCAAAGTAAAATTGGTTTTTAAAAACTGACATATTTTTTGTTAAAGCTGTAAATTACAATGGTTTTTACCTCAGCGTTAAAGCTTGCTGATACTGTTGTTTCCTCTTCTGGATGCATCAAATGACAAGTGACGTCCTTTTCATCACATGGTTCAGAAATTTCTTGTTCATACTGGGTTTCACTAAAAAGTCTATGTAAGAGACCTGGTTCAAGTTGCTCCCACTGATCCGGACATGGGGGAACTGAAATTGGTCTTGACCCCACTGAGTCCCAATCACTATCTTCATTCATCAACCCTAGAACAAACTCCACACCTGATTGGCTAGTCTCAGATTCGGTGTCCAGATCTCGACATTCCTCACCAGCAGAACCGCCATCAGACACAAGAGGGAGACGTTCAGGAGCAGCCAGGTACACAAAACTATCACATGATAGAAAAGATCCCTCTTCAGGCTCAGGGCAAGGTTTAGAGAGGGGACTAGGAGGGGTGGATTCCATAAGAGGGGATGGGGGACAGTCCTGAGAGTACTGTGATGGCACTGCCACTGCCAGGTAAACAAAGCTGTCAGTGGGCACAGATGAATCTGTATCTTTGTCGCCATGAGTTTCCATGTTTGAATACTTGTTTATGGTTGATTGGGACATTGGGGAATGGGGAGGAGATTGTTTATTGTTTGAGGGTTCACTTACTAGAAGAGCTGAGATATCCAATTTTGGGGGAATTGTAGATGTCTGGCCCTCATGTGTTAGGTGGCTCTCAAGTATAGGCATGACGTCAGCAGCAAAAACCTTCTCAGCTTCACCTAAACGGTCTTTGTATGTCTCCAAAACTAACCTCTTTTCTTCACAGGAACTCACTTTAACTGAAACAGTAGGATCCAATTCTTCATTAAATTCCACAACATTGTTGCTCTCAGTGTCCTTATCTAAATTACTGTTTAAATCAGAAGGCTCAAAAAACAGCTGAATTAGGTCCTCTGTTAAATCAGACTTACTCATATTGAACTCATAGTCATTGTTTTCTTCATATAGATTATTAGAAATTGGATGCAGGTCATTATGACTCACTGAGGTATGCACCTTTTCTTTCACCTCATCATCCATCTGGTCTTGTTCTGAAAACACTCCACTGCCCGGGTCTGAATCAGTTTCTCGTCTTTCGGCTGGTGTTATATCAGAAAGAGTCGTTCTGTCTTGGTGTGATGTCTGAATTCCACTTGAATCAGACTCCAACAAAAGCTCATCCACTGTGCATATATCAAGCAGGGATGTGGTGTGATCCTGGGGAAAACTGGATTCACCAACACCATCACAATAGTTTTCACTAGTAGTCCAAATCTGAGTATCCTCAATATCATTGCTGGAAAGATCCTGATATGTTCCTAACTCAGATGGCTCAGTCTTATATGGCGGTAACTGGGTTATATTATCCAGGTTAATTGTGAGGCCAGCTTTATTGGTAACATGTTCAACCTGTTCCTCTCTTTCCTCCTCTTCTTCTTCTTCTTCTTCTTCTTCAACTCTGGGTAGAGTATTACCTGCAACCAGGGGCTCAGTAGGGGTAGACACCAAAGCTGATTCAATACTAGAGGCAGCCTTTCTTTCCTCCTCCTCCTCAATACATTGTCTCTCCAGTTCCAGAAAGAGGTCAACGGATCCATCCTCTGAACTTGGGTAAGGAGAAACACTGGCAACCTCTGAGCCTCCAAAACCAACTGGTGGGGTCAGAAGAGGCCTGTAATCTGAAGTAATGAGCTGTTGTTTCTCCCAATCATGCAGCTCAGATTCTTCTCCCTCTACTGTCCAGGAAATCTTGCTTGTTTCATGACTATCCAGATTTAACACCACCTGCCAATTCTTTTCCTCCATCTCTAGGCGTTCATCTTCTTCTCTCTCCTGCAATTTATCTTTCTCCTCCTCTTCCTCCAGCTCTTTTAAGATTCTGCGTTCATCTTCCTCAAAACGAAGTTCTGAAGCAGTCCGCTCTCGTAGTTCCCCAGTAGAAGGAGGCCATCCCAAAAGGCCTTCTACTCCCCCTTCTTGACTGAGACATGGGGAGAGTGGTAGGCCTCCATAACTCAGTCCCTCTGCTTCCTGCAGGAAAGGTGAGGGAGGGTCCAACAGGTACAACGACTCTTCATCCAGATCACTGTCTTCTCCTAGGAGAGGAGGCAAGGGTGGCAGAATTGGCAAGTTGTGCAGTACTACCCCATGGCCAAATGACTTTTTCCCACCTCTTGCAGTACGAGGCCAGGTACGAGCTTTAGTAGGAGGACAAAATATAGGTTTTGGAGGTATTAGTGGGGCAGTATCCTGATCAAACTCCTGGAATGGTGAGTCCCTTTCTGAGTCAGATGTTTTAGTTGAAGCAACATTCCACTGTTGTGGTTGTTCTTCTGACACACTTCTCACACAAAGTAACGGAGTTGCTGCTGTCTTATTCTTCTCACTACTTCTCTCAACCTGCCTTTGAATACCAGGGCTAGGTTGTGGAGAGCTAACAGTAACCTGCTTTGCTTGGAGTATTGGTGCAATCTGTAAAGCTGGTCTTTCTTTACAAGGAGAAGGCATGGGCCTAATCTGTTTTAAATGGTGAGGGTGCAATTTAGGGGACTCTTTTTGCTTGACTGGATGTGGTGGATGGGAAGACATTGGACTCATGGATGGCGTGAGGGCTGGAGAAGTGGAGACCAGAGGAGTATGAGGGCCACCTGAAGACACAGGAGAAGGACTGTAAGAAGGAAGAGGTGGGGTGGATAAGGAGGAGGCAGGTAATAAGGAAGGTAATGGATGGAGAGGTGAAACTGGGATTCCTGCCCCTGATAAACGTTTCTCACCACTCTCTACAGGTGAAAGCTCCAAACGCTCAGCAAACTCAGGGTAAGTTGGAGGCATAAATGCTTTCCAAGAGCGCCGATTTGGATTATCTTTTTTGTCACCTACATGATGCCGCCTCTTGGTCACTACAGCTGCTCCAACAGCAGCTGAGTTTGATGCTGGAATAATAATACTAGAGCCAACACCCCCCACAGGTGGCATGCTTTGAGCCTCACCAGTCAGCTTGAGGGCATCAAAAATCACTCTTTCATCTAACCTTTTTACACCACCATCAGCAGACCCTCCTCGTGCCACAAACACTCCACCGATGTCAGCTCCCAATGTCCCATTGCTAGAAAGTGTGCTTCCCTCCCCGCCTCCAGAGCCTAAAGTGCTACGCGATGGCTGGCTAATCTTCGTGCCTTGGTCAATTTGCTCATTAATCCGCATGGTGTCATAAATGGAGCGCTGCGGAACATAGCAGTCCTCAATATAAGCTTCCTCATCATCACCTTTCTTAAGACACCTGGGATTTTGCCGCAAACAGTCTGGCCGGCTCAGAGGCTTACCCATCCCATAAAAGCGTACCCTCAAAGGGCTGGGACGGGGCACAAAATATTCCACAAATAAATCTTCAGTAAAAAGTCAGTTTGATGCTGAAATTAATAGCAGATGAAGCCCTCAAGTCTAAGCGTCCAGTGACTTCTAATAAACATTGATCCAAAAATATTATTACAGTGTTAGGACACATAAGCCAAAGCAAATAATCATAAGCAGAAAATGATTCGAGTTCATGGCTTGAACATACAATGTTATGTTAGATCTTTGCAATGGTCTTTCCTGGATGGAGCAGATTGGGGAAAATGTCCTAGTCCAACTGACACACATCTTCAGGAACATATTAATTAGACTTTTTGTTTAAAAGGCATGCAAGCAAATGTGAAGAGTAGGGAAATCTGATATTAACTCTTTCAGAGGTACAAGGTCCAGAATATTCCATGTATGTTGCATTCCCTTTGTTCTCTTTCTGATTTCAAGAGTCCCCCTCCATCCATACATGCTCTTCCCAATCCTTTCCCCAACTTCCTTGCAGCAACTTCCTTTTGAGCCTCTCTCTGTTTCTACCACAACAGGAAAATCAGAGAGGTCTTGGTGACTTGGGCTTTTTCAAAAAGAAGCAATGCAAAGCTCCTTGTAAGGTGAGAACTCCATACTCGACGGTATAAAAGATGTTGAGGAAACAATGTCCGTCAAGTGATTTTGTCTCTCATTATAATGTTCCTTCAAGCACATTCAACTCCTTTATAAATGGTCTGAAATTCAAATAAGCAACTGTAACATGTCTTAAAATATGTTTTATGTGCATGTGTCCAGTCAGATGCCATTAAATGACACTTCTTAATACTGTAGCAGACTCACTTGTCAGACCGGCCACTGTTGGTAAATTTCCCTTGTCCTTTTTTAATCCGATAGAGAATATCAGAAAGAGCAGATCAAACCGAGGTTCAAAATATCCAGGGCTCCGAGTTATTCCTTCCTTACTGTACCAACTTGAGTCTTAATACTTTAAATGAATGAAATCCACGTAATTTTCAAGTCTTTTCTGTCATTTCAAAAACAAAAACAAAAACAACAAAAACCCAAGGTATTATTCCTTTTCTCTTGTTGCCATCTATATTCCTCTCATGCACAGTGAAATAAAAATCTGTGAATCCAAATCACAGCCATGTCCAGAGGGTTCGATTTAGAAGCAGGTAGGGAGAGGGTGAAGGTTTAAGCCTGATACAGACGGCAGGGAGCAGAGAGTTGTGGTACTGTATCCAGAGGGCAGAGACGCAGACAGTACCTCAACACCAAAAGCACCCTTCCACTCGGGGCACTCTGCTTTTCAGACAATCCCCAGAAACACTCCCTCTCTCTTCCTATCGTCCTCTTTCTCTGAGCCACACGAGAGCACAAGAAGATGCACGCAGATACGCCGAGTTCTTCTTTTCCTCTTTCTCCTAATGCAGACTGTTTTACACTCTGCTCCTGGGCCACTGCGCTGCTGAAATGGTTTGCAGCTGCTAAAAAAATCTCCCCCCCACCTCTCTCTGTCTCTCTCTCTCCTCACTCCCTTTCTCCCTCCCACTCCCACTCTCTAACTCTCATACTCTCGCCTCCCTCTTTTCTTCCTCTGTTTTTGTTTGAATGCAGCTCCGTTTGTTCTGTTTCCTGCTCTGGTATTAAAAGACAGGAAGTGCTCCAATCATGCCGGTTTCCTCTTCCAAAAAACACACAAGTCCAAGCTGAGAAATGGAGGCTGAGATAAAGCTATTGGTAGGAGGGGCCATCATGCCGGAGGAGTGACTAAGCAGGGAATTTGATGTTCTTCAGCAGAATCACTGGCTCACAAGGGTCTATTATTACGGAATTATATTTTACATACGACCAAATGGTTTATAAGCTGAACCTAATATTGCCAGTAAGAAAGCGCTTATACTACAAAACTAAAGAATCAGCGGAACCAACCCACAAGCATGAAAACTCTAGGGGAAACAAAGAACAAGAAGAGTTACATAAAGAAAGAAGACGGGGGAAAAATGAACAAAAATGATACTGAGTGGGATGTTAGTATGCAGGAAGTAAAGCAGCTTATCAATAACGGCTACCCTTTTCTCTCCAAAACAAACTGGCATGTGTACGCGGAAGCAAAAATCCCCTACTCATTCTCTTCTTTCTGCTCCTCCCTCCCTCCTATTTTTTGTAAATAAATAGGCACTCTGTAATTGAACAAAACAAAAAGTGGACACACAGAAGTCTGCAATATTCAAAGTCCCCACTTGTGCATTCTCGTCTTCTGCTCTTCTGAAACCCTATCCAGCCCTGTATGGTGTGTGTGTGTTTGTGTGTGTGTGTGTGTGTGTGTGTGTGTGCTCAAGTGGGGGGGGGGCTGGTGGAGGCCACTGCTTTACAATGAAAATGAATAGACACAGAGAGTGCAGCAGCAAACGAAAAGTTTATGCACAAGCGCCATTGGTTTCATCTCAGGTTCTTCTAGTCGCTGTTTTATTTCTTTATTAGCTCTGCTTTCTTCACTACCTTTCCTTATTCGGTTGGTGCTGGAGTATGAATAAAGAGCTCTGGCAGAGAGCAGTCACTGCACGAAAACATGCTTGGTTACCCTCCCACTCACTCTCCATTGCTGAGTCCCAGACACACGCACATGTATGGGAGTCGTGCGAACACACTGCAGTTGCTCTGTGAATCACCCACACTGTCCAAGGCCTGTGTGTCCACCAAGCTAAATACTTTCTTTTTCAATCTTCCTTTGCTGTCTTTCTTCCTCTCTCCCTTTTTGTATGTCAGTTTAGTTGCAGCTGTCATGCTTGCTTCCAAGACAAACCTCGCAGTGGAAACAAAAGGGGTTTGTCTGCCTCTCACCCTCATGCCTGTCGCCCTCTTTCGTCTTCAGCTCAAACTGACCAGACTTTATGGAAAATCCGATTAAAAAAAAATTGCAAAAACCTCCAAAACAGCAATGTAGTCATGATGTAATTAAACACATGTTGGTACCATATTAACTCAAAAATCGTATTTATGGAGAATTAATTGCATGCTGTGATGCAAAACCCTTCCTCATCTGAATATAGTATAAACTCTATCCTTCTAACTCGCTTTGTTTAAAGTAAAATTCAGTGCCTGACCCTGTGTCCACCCCTCCCCCCCTTCCCTTAGTCAGTCAGTAACTGCTCATTTGGCTTCTAGTTAAAAAGTCACAGTCCTGACTCAGACAGGAAGAGGGAGGGCTCAAGCCCAAAATCCCCTAAAACAGACTGACTGGAATAGTGTGCTAGAGAGCTTTTGTCTCGGATTTGTCTCTGAAATTACGCTACCAAAATTTAGCAGGCATTAATCTAGCGTAAACACAAGGGGGCAGAGAATGCTATTGACTTCGCAGTGCACTTTGTTTGTTTTAGGGCAACACCTGTTGATCCTGTTCTCTCCATCCCCTGCCAGCTCTTGCTTTTCCCATCACTGCACACGGATTCTGTTTACTCAACAACCGAGACACAAAATTGTGTTTTCTACATGCTTTTATCGCTCGAAAACTCCTTCACGTTTTCTCCCTCCTGTTTCTCTTTGTGGTATCTAAGCACTCGAGGTGCTGACACTCCTCCTTTTTTTCTCGATCCCAGCAGCAGTTTCATAATTAACCCGCAGGCTTTACCTGAGCCCCTCAATGTGTGCATTGTTCTCTTCACCAGACACAAAAGCAAAGCAGAGAAGCCAAATAAAAGCCCAGTCAACTCTTTCCATTAAACTAGAAAACTGGCTTTCTGGAATCATTTCTTCCCACTGTGTTATTGTACATCGCACTACAAATATTTATTACAGAACCTCATTCGTTCTTGTAGCTCGTTGATTGACTTTTAATACTTTGTTCATGAAGGAGTTCAAAGAGAAAAGAAATGGCATACATCACAGACATAACTCCTGTTAACCACCCTGAAAATCAGCACTATTACATCAATTATTAAGCTGCCTATTAATTTCACACATCAAGAAGGCTCTGATGTTTGTGCAAAGTGCTTTATTTATTTCAGTTGGTGAGTAAGAGTGTAGCTGAGGGGGAAAGTGTGCTATGCTATGGAATGCCACAGTAATTCACAACAGCTGAAACAATACCAGGCGCGCGCACACACGCACACACACACACATCCATCCTTGCAGGATATCACTGGAGTACTGAGTCAAATTAACAAAATTAAGTCAGCATCTTGCGCTAATTATGTTACGCTAATCTAATCAAAGACTGAAGACAATGAAAAACAACAAGAAAAAAAAAATAAATAGAGAAAATGGGCACAACAGAACTATATAAAATTTTAATACAGCTCACTGCTAGGTGTTTAATGCTAGGAGGAATCTTCATGGGAACAAATAAAAAGAGCATCAGCGTGCCATTACACATCATTAGGAGGCAGTCAACCCAGAAATTTGGCTTCTTAACCACACAGCAGGAAGAAGCTAAAGTTATAATCACCCTCATAACCATCAGGTAGACAGCAAAGAAAAGGGATTTCGCTCAACATTTGAAAAGTGAAATAAAACACAAGTCATGCTACACAAGTACCATTTACCTTGTGGTCTTTTGGCAGGTTTTAGACTTGTGTAATGTCAGGGCTCTTTTAAGATGATCACTTCAATACAAAATAAAACCTTGACTAAATTGTATAACCGACTCATGCATTCTCCATGTCAGACTATATAAAGACAATCCTCTGTCATGTCCTGTTTATTACTGATAACATTTCTGTTTATATCATAAGGTCCACAAGCTAAGATCTTTTCCCCCTCCCTCTGTTAGCACTTTCGGTTTACATTAAACTAGTATATGTATAGCTGTTTTGTGGGTTTGGCATCATCGTATCAGAATCAGCTTCATTTGCCAAGTTTGAGAACACAAACAAGAAATTTTACTTCAGTTTAAATAGCACACTGTTCAGAGAAGCATTTTTTTAAATTATTTTTTTGATTTTTTTAAATTTTGATATACTGTGTAAATCCCGCAAGGGAAATTATTGCCTCTGCATTTAACCCATTCAAAGTGAGAACATACACATAAACAGTGAGCACACACACAGAGCAATGGGCTGCCACACACATTGCGGCGCCTGGAGAGCAGTTGGGGGTTTGTGTAGGTTTTTAAAAAGATTTGGGTAAATACAGATAAATATATTTGCCACATACCTATCAAAAAGGAAAGCTCCTTTAAATCCCCAATGCATCAGCACCATTTTTGCAAATAATTTAAACTATTATAAGTAACCGCTTGCAGAAGGAACTGTGTTGAAGGAAATCCTTGGGGTTTGGGTGGAGGGCACAAAGGCCTTGACACATCCACTGACCTTATTATGCTAAAGCAGCACAGAGAAGGCAAAGTGACAGACAAAAATAGGATTAGAGAGTGTAAAGGGAGTGAGAATAAGTTGTAGCAAGCAAGAGTGAAGACAGCATGCTGTGTTTGGCTTGATTTAGAAGCTATTCACCGGTTCTAACCAGCCCTGCACAGGAATGCCCAGTTGGAGAGTGCCTTTTCTCTGTGTCTGTCTCTCACAGCCCACCCTATTTCTCCAAGCTCAGCTGCTCCACTATGGCGGGATGCAGACACACACAAGTGCACACAGGGCATGGGAATTTTAAGGAGACCACCACACCCTGTATGTGTGTGTAAGATTAAGTTTGTGAGGGGTTGTGGATAGGCAGACAGCTGAAATTCCAAACGCTCCAAAACAACCCGGAATTAGAAATATCGTCGCACATGGATGTGAGGCCACGTTCCCAGTACATACACACACTTACTGCATGTGCATTGGGCGATGGGTTGAGCAGAAACACACTGACATACTGACATGGCATTTAAAGCACTCGGTGTAATATATNNNNTATATATAGCTCGGGGCGGGGGGCGACAAGTAGAAAATGTTGGTGAGATGATTCATCGTGCTAGGACCCTACCCATTATTCAATCACTCTCGGAATTCCTTGGGGTGCTCTACATTCAAACATTTGACACCTTCCCCTTATGCATGCTGACCTACTAGCCAAGGCTCAACACAGGCCCTCATCAAGTGTACAAACAGGACTACTTGAACACACACACACACACGCACACACACGCACACACACGCACCTTGCTTATTTGGATTTATCCTGCCTCCCCTTCTCTCTAATCTCAGCAATGACATCACTACTTTGGATTGGGTATCTCGGAAATGGAGTCTGGCTTGCATGAGAGGAAGGGGGAGAACGCGAGATCAGTCCCTTTTCATGGCAGACTGCTTTCTGGCCCTCCAAATTACCTTCGTGCACGTCATTGAAAGTGAAAAGGGGGTGGGGCTATATAAGAGCGAGTGTGCATGAGAAAGGGGCCCAGACAGGCAGAAAAAAATACACAGACAGCAAAGGAGGATGGAAGAAGGTCTCAAAAACACAGGCCTCTCTCCTTCTAGTGTGCAAGACCCCATTCTAGACGTTTTCTAAAAATACCCCATGCACACAGACTATCTTTCTTAACTTACAGTGGCAGCCTGGCCTCCTTAATTAGCACCATTTTACAGAGGCGAGTCTTGATTTTTAGACATGGGGTGGCAATGAGGGCAGTAAAATGAGACAGCATTTAAATAAATATTGGTAATAATATTATTAATATTAATGTAATTGTACATTTACACAAATGTTCCTTGGTGCACGAAGAATGGACACATAAGGACCATTGTTCTGGCTTTAGAGTTATTCAATACTTCCTAATACGCGAAGGATTTTGTCAAAATTTAACACATCAAGGATGATTTACATCAAGCAGCTGGACCAGGCAAGTAGCAACACCGCTAATGATACATCATTAATAGTCTGGTACAGAAGCTCTGATTTGGCAGACATCTTTTAAATTTTCAAACTATACTGGGTATTTCCACTATTTCTTCATGGCAGATAACCTCTTGATAAAGTTTAATCTTACTGACTTTCATTACATGTAATTAAAACTGAAACACACGCTTTAACCATTGATAAACACGAGGGCATGTTTGTAAACATGCTGATATTGTTTTGTTCTTAATTCTGCACTAATGGATTTAAATCAAATACACTTTTGGTGT
Organism: Porochilus rendahli; assembly: GCA_039654305.1. Classification (NCBI taxonomy): domain Eukaryota; kingdom Metazoa; phylum Chordata; class Actinopteri; order Siluriformes; family Plotosidae; genus Porochilus; species Porochilus rendahli. The sequence continues at coordinate 45,452,615 of JBCNYG010000001.1, read as the reverse complement.
AGTCGCTTAATTCTTCTTACTAGAGTCACAGGGAGCCTATCTCAGCTGACTTGGAGCGAAGGCAGAGTACACCCTGACCAGCTCTCCAGTCCATCGCAGGTCAAAAACACTTAAGGATACCATTCATACTATATTATATTATAATATTATATAGTATATTCGTCTTTCACATAATGCCATCATGATAATTTTGTTGCAACCATGAGCTCATACACCATGTTACACCGAACCAGCTAATCGTATATGTTTTGTACTACATCCTTCTACTTTTCCCTCATTGCACTGGCTGTTTGCTTTCACCAGCTCAGTCGTTCAGCCTGCTGGGAAGAGAGACAAGAGGTGGGGGCAGAGGAGTACGAGTGTGTACAGTAGCTGACACTGTTATTAACAGGAACAGTAAATCTGAAAGAGGTCTTAGACGGCAGAAATTTCAAACAAAGGAACACAAGAAAGATGAGACAAAGACCAAAGAAGACGTACAAGTAAGAAATCAAAGAGGGGGAAAAAAAAGCAGAAGCAATAAAAGTGCAATAAAAGAATGGAACATTCCACAGCTGAAGTTCAGCTTGGATGAAGCATCAAGCTCTTTGCACAAGCTCTAATTAGTAACAGGTGAATCTTCAGATATGCAGGACAAGCTGCCAGTGAATCTAAGCAACCTGGACGAAGCGGTGCTAGTTTGATGCAGAGACAGTGGAACGAGACACTGTTTCTGTGATTAGTCCTGCTCTCAGATTTAGCTCTCTGTCCATCACCACAGTGACAGGTCTAATGGGCTGTCATGGTGGGGAACAAGAGCAGCTCCAGAAGAATACTTTATAACAAATGACTTGTATGTCAAATGACTTGTTAGACTAAAAATGCTATGCCGCACTGACCAACCATACCAGATTTACACGCCATATTACTGCACATTTATCTTAAAGGAAGTCGCTGATTCACTCTCTCCTGCTCCAAGAACGCACCTCAAACCTCCACTGTGCCTCTTACTCCCACACTCCCACCACATTTGACGCTCTGGAGGGGCATGAGTAAGATCCAGAGAGGGAATGATACAACATCAGAGGCACTAAAAATACAAGTGCAAGCCAGGGAGAAAGTGAGGGTGTCATCATCAATCAGCTGAAGGGGTAACAGGACGAATGCAAGCAGCCCTCTCAGTAAGGCAGCAGGAGTGACTGTGTCATGCTGATTCCCTCCTCCTGCAAAGAAGCATGCTGGGACATGGGCCCAGACGGGGGCTGAGAGCAGGAGGTGATTTAATAAAGAGGAGAGCTGTGATTCATTCCACAAACGCCTGACGGCCTTCGCAGATTTGCCTGGCTGAGCTCACTCGAAATTCCTCGAGTGACAAAGTGCTCGAATCTGAAACAATTTTGCTTTTCCATCATAAATAAAAGAAACGCTTGTTTACAACAAACAATTCCATCAGCCAAAAACCTGGTCTGATTTCAAAAGCAACTCTTCTTCTCTAAAGTGGAAAAGTGGGTCTGAACCATAGTGAAGCAAGTCTGCACTAGGAAATTATTAAACTGTTCTATACAGCTGGAATGTACCCTTCAAAGTGCAATTTAAATTCTACTAAACCATCTGAAAGAATCATCCTCGTTCACTGAGACACCACAAAAAAAAAAACATTTTGCAATGTCTCCAGTCCATGCCTCCGCTCTGAATGAGTCACTGGCAATGTTTCCTTCTAGCACTTAAAAGAAATAAAGAGCCCCATGTTCAAAGCTACAGTGTCTGTCATTGAAAAAGAAATCTGCTTCAGCTTGTCAAAACCCTTACCTTAAATTCGTGGAGCTGTTGTTTGATGACCTCCACTTCAGTTCCCACAACACCTTGTGCATTAAGCCCTTCTTCCGCCTGGTCAAGTAGCCCATGTAGCTCCGTCATACGGGAATAGAACTCCTTTACTCGTTGCTCAGCTTCTTCTATGAGTGCAAGGCGACCCTGACCCCGCTCAGCCAGCTTGGCTGCTTGGCGGTTCAGAGCTTCTGTCTCCCTCCTGAGAGCGAGAAGATCTGGAGAGCTACCCTCTCGCCTCAGCATGGCCGTGCAGGCACCACCATGGCCTTCTAACTCAGTCCGTAGAGAGGCTAGGCGCCCTAAGAAGCCCCTTATTGCATCTGCCTGCGAAGCCAGGGAGTCGACATCCCGCCCTACAGGGCTCAGGTTGTCCAGTTCGTCGTCCAGGTCCGCCAGGCGTGAAAAGGTATCACGGACGTGCGACTGGACTTCTCCTACACCCTGTAGACGTGACTCGAGGGAAGAGCAGCACTGCTCGATCTGTGTGATGGATAGTGAGGAGGAAGATATGACTTAAGTAAGTTCCTTTGAGATAATTCCAAGGTTCAGTAGATCTGTACTCTGAACTTACAGCCTTAGTTACATTTATTCTCAATACTACATATTAACACCATTAATCACTAAATAAATAACCAAGGTCAACATATTCCATACCTTGTCAGTCACTTCCCCGAACTCCCTCTCCGTATCTTGAGCATGTTTCACCAGCTTCTGTCCTCCATCACCACTGCCCTGTGTTGTCTGAGGAGCGTCCTGTGCCAGCCCCTTGGCCAGATCCCGCAGATATACCACTTGAGGCTGTAGGGAGCTGAGAACCTCCTGCTGGCTGCGGAGACGCTCTAGACTCTTGTTACTGCATGCCTGTGGACCCAAAGCCTCCTGCACCTCCAGCTGATGCCTGGCTGCCTCCAGTCTTCTTTCTACTGCCAATCTACCATCTTCAAACTCTTTCAGCCTGCTGTTCAACTCCTCCAGCTGAGCCATGCGTCCATGTAATCTCTCAGAGAGGCCATCGAGCCTGCGGTTGAGCTGGGCATTCTCATCCCTCACCTCCTCTTCGCCGATTCGGCTCTGCTCCAGGAGCTGGTCAGCTGCGGAGTTCAGAGCCTCCAATAGGGGGCGACGGCGATCTAAATCCAGGCCTAACTGTCGTGCTTTCTGCAGGGCTTCTTCAAGAACAGCAGGCTCCAGAGAAAGCTGGATCTCTGCCTCTTTCTGTTCACAGTTCTTTAGCCAGGGATCCAGTTCATTACGATGCTGCCTGTACTGTAAAGCACGGCCCAGAGTCTCTTTGATATGCGTTTGTTGTTCTGCAATGCGTTGGTTTACGTCTTCCCAGTCCTGGCGCAGTTTGGTAAGACGAGCCTGCAAAACTGAGCGCTCATCGCCAGCAGGAAGTGATGCAAGGATTGATGCTCCTTCAGCCTGGATGAGCTCGTATGACCCTCGCTGTTGTGCCACACCACGTTGGAGCTCTTCTTGTTGGGTAAGGAGGGCTTGTAGTGCTTCGGGCTGGCAGGGGAGAGGGTCAGACATGGAGGGTGTCTTTGCAGCAGCCTGTCCATCTAACCAGGCACGAAGCTCCTCAAACATCTGTTGGAACTGCTGTGTGCTTGAAAGAGCTGCCTGCAACTGGGAAAGGCCATCGGCTGGAGACAAGAAGAGAGAAAAAATATGAATGCGTATCATGCAAGGATCCCATATTTATCTCGAAATATTCCACTGATACAAATGTTACATTGGTTTATCATAACACGACTGAAAATGGGCATCATGGTGGCCTAGTAGTTAGCACATCTGCCTCACAGCAAGAAGGTTATGGGTTCAAGTCCCAAGCTCGGAAAAGGTGTTTTTGTGTGGAGTTTTAATGTTTTTGCATTGCTTGCATGGGTTTCCTTCCACAGTCCAAATACATGCAAATTAGATTAATTGGCTGTTTCAGATTGCCCCTAGATAAGAGGTTGAGTAATTGAGTGTGTGCGTTGGCCTGTGATCAATTGGCAAGCTGTTGAGGGTGCACCCAGCTTTCACCTGGAGTCAGTTGAGATAGGCTGTAGCCTCCCCTGCACCACTAGTAGAAGTGGTTTGGCAGGTGGATGGATGACCGGTTGAAAATGAAATGATCTATATTCTCAAATGATTCATTTTCAATAAAAAACATAACCCTGTAAAGTTAGCTATAAAATGGTTTAGCATAGTAACAATGCATTATGAATTAATATGGCTTTAAATCTAAGAAAATAACCAGGTGATTTTGGTCAAAAACCTTAAAAGTGGATAATACAAATTTATTTCCCTAGAATCATGTGGGCCTATTGCTTATACAGTACTATCACTTAACAAGTATGTATCCTCCGTGGGGCAACTCCTGATGGTATGCAAGGGATACAAGATATGGTTTTAGGAGGATTCGCAGAAATAAACAACATGCCTACATGTCAAACAGATCCACAGACAATGCAATAGCACTGGCTCTGCACACTGCTCTTTCACACCTGGACCATAAAAACACTTATGTGCGAATGCTGTTTATTGACTACAGCTCAGCTTTCAACACCATAATTCCATCCAGGCTTGTCATGAAGCTCATCAGTTTCTCCTTATTCAACTGGATCCTGGACTTTGACGGGCAGACCACAGGTGGTGCGGATCAGAGGTGTGACGTCCTCCACACTAACGCTCAGCACCGGTGCCCCCCAGGGATGTGTGCTCAGCCCCCTACTGTATACCTTGTTTACCCACGACTGTACAACCACACACCGCTCCAACACAGTAAATTTTGCAGACGATACCACCATCATCGGCTGCATTTCAGATGGTGACGAGTCCGCTTACAGAACAGAGGCGGGTACCCTGACATCTTGGTGCCGGGACACCAACCTGCTGCTCAACCTCAACAAGACCAAGGAGATCATCGGGGACTACAGGAGACTGCAGGGTGGCAGTCACAACCCTATCCACATCGAGGGGACAGTGGTGGAGAGAGTCAGTTGCTTCAGGTTCCTGGGGATCAACATCACTGACGACCTGAGCTGGTCACATCACCTGAGTGTGATCATAAAAGCAGCGAAACAACGGCTCTTCTTTCTTCGGCGGCTAAGGAGGTTTGGGATGGACTCCAGAATACTCACCAACTTCTATCGGTGCACCATTGAGAAATGCACACACATGCACACACTACCTCTGCACTACAACCACTTTAGTGTTATTAGTATTTCTGGTATTTCTGTCCCACTATGTACATATACATATACACATACACACACACACACACACATACATATATGTACATTATTGGCAAAATCCCCGATTTGTTTTGCACAGAGCAGATGAATACATGCGAGGAAATGTCCATTTTAAATGTCTTGTGATAATAAAAATGTATCTTTTTTAAATCAGATGCACTTTTTATAAAGTACATCTAGGTATGTAACTTTAAAACAAAACATATCTGAACCAGAAACTGATTCAAAAGGGTCCACTCTAAAATCTAGGTTTAATAACGAAACGATTTGATTTTAAATTGTAAGTCCTCCAGTAAACTAAATAAATAATGTGATTAAAATTTAATGTAAAAAAATTACACTATTCACAATAAGGTTTTTAAAGAAATAAAATTTTTTTGGACATTCATACTCAAACGTTACATTAAACACCATAACATCCAAGAAAATAACGTTACAGCTGAAATTTGAAAGTTTTTTATGACCTTGAAAATTTAAGAAAATTACTACTTAAAAAAATGTACAAATTAAAAACCTTTTTTATTGACCTCTTTGTGACTGATTGTTCTAACAGACTTATAGACCCTTATACGCAAACACATACATATATATGTACATACATACACATAAGGTTTTTTTTTTTCTTGAAAAATCCCCTGATGAGTGGGCAACCACAAAACAGGCTTGTAGAGATGAAATTGTAGCTATTTTTATCCTTATACCATATATTTAGCTCTACTTCACTGTATTGAGCACTGTCTTATGAAAAATAGACTCCGGATTATATATATATATAAATAAAAATACATATACGAGGGTGTCGGCGTCGTCGGCAGCAAAAAATAACATCAATTAATAATGCGAGGTAATTCTGAGGTTCTCCATGTTTAACTTCAATATTTTAGCATGCTCATTAAGGAAGTTACAGAAAAAGAATATAATGTCTGTAACTGTCGAACACAAGAATGTGGTGTTTCAGGAAAGAAATATCGGTACAGTTAAAATCATTAAACTCTCATCAGAACGCGTACAAAAAAGCAGTAAAGGGCCGAGAACCGAACCTCATTGTTGTACTGAAAAGGCAGCAGACTTTTCATAATGAAACAGAACTGCTGATCTCATTTCATCCAATTTGACCCCACTCTACCTCTCCCGCATTTATCCACAGAGGGACTGGGGTCATGTGCTAGCCCGGCTTGACCCCAGTTTAAACAATCGATGCTTTTGATAAAACGTTTTGTCTGACCAAACAAAGGCAGCAAGGACACAATGACTGTTTTTTCCCCCTAGCACTCAGGTCTGCGGTGGCTCCGAGTGGGACATATGCTGCTAATGAACCGTGTGAGTGACAGACAGTTTCCCTGGCGCATCATAGGTCCATAAGTTCCTTCTGACACATGACCCCGCCACCCACCAACGATCAGGAAAACGACATGACCAAAGGTTATATAAGGAGTGGCTAACATGACAAGCATGGCCCAGTGAACCAGAACTGTACTGACAGTTTTGGCATTAACGCCACTGACACGATGTTACCGAGAATTTGTTTCAGTGCCAGCATGCTATACCTGGCAGGATGGAGGTGCCAGAAATGCTTATGCAATGTACTGCATGAACAAATCAGCTCGCAATAATGCTAACATCATTAGCATATTTAGGGGGTCATATTAATAATAGCCAGCATATCTGGACGCATCACAAGCACAACTACAGCCGAAAATATAAATGCAATCCTATTTTAAGTCAAGATGCATGCGGGCACTAACGGGACATGCGAATGTGATGGCGGTTACTGGCGCAGCAGTTTTATCCAGCATTATTAAAATATTAAGGCACACAGTGAAAGTAATTCTGAAACGATCAAGTGTAATACGAGTCCACGACTAATGGGGAAAAACCCGAGAGATCTTTGTGGGTCCAATTCATTCACTCGGTGCTATGATGCAACCACTGCAGCAGAGTACTAAAAATCCAATCCCACATCCTCTTAAGCCATTTAGTAAGTGGATGATTGGAAGGTGGAGGGGAAAGGGAGGCGGCATAGGGACTGAAGTCCTGGGTGAAGTCCTACGTCACCACTCATTCCATCACGTTACTGCATAGCTCCCTCAACCCTAACAGGTCCATCATAGTGCAATATCCACCACAGCCTGTACTAAAACTGGAACCATGACCACACTCCTGCCACGCAGGTGCAACTTGAGAACCTATTTTAAGGTGAACTTTTCCATTCAAAAGTACTGGGGTTACCCCGTCAAGTCCTCTCTCCTTGCCTCAATGTAAAGGTCAGCCAGACCTCATGCAAATCATTTAAAGAAGTCTTTAAAGGGCGGAACGTCATACAGAATAGAGGGGAACTGTTCAAGGCACTAGATCAGCATCTACTGTAGCTCAGCATCTCTAATCATACAGCAAGTTGCCTAGTGGAGCCCTCGAAATCTCAAGTAACCAAAATCCCACCAGGTCAAGAGAGACAAGAGAGCACGATGCTTTAGCGCAACACAATTAACTCCTGCTGTCTGAACTGAAAGTCTCTCGAACTGATCCATCGTTTTCTCTGCAGCTCTTAGCACCTTCTCTAATGGGTCTCGGGTTCCGGTATTCACACCATCACTGGGGTATATATCCGAAACCTAATATGGTTGATAAGCCTCGGGCAGAGCCGCACATTTAATAATGATCGCTGTATAATAATGATCACATGTGTATGTTCCCAAGTCATTATTAACTGCAGTATCAAGCTTAGGCAAAAGTTGTGTTTCAATCGTTTTCCTTTTCGGTTTCCCTGATGGCTATTACAGACTCTAATAGATTACAGAGTTTCATTTACTCCAGTGTATTCGTTCATGAGCTCTCAGTTCATATTATCTTCCATCTAATATAGAGTGGTAGCATATTCAGCCACATCTTGATTTATTTGATGACTGTTTTGATTCAAAGAAAGATTTATGTATAAAGAGAGAACCATGATTGTGTCCCAAGGGAACCGAGGTGCAGTGATAAACACTAGGCTATGTAGTGTGTGCGGGGAATTACACACATACTCGAAAGATCCAGACATTCCTAGAGGTCCTGAAATGACTGAGCAACTCACTGCTAGCAACTAGCATCTTCCCAAAACGTCAGCCTCACCACTGTGTTTCATGACGTTTACATGTATTTGGTTATTGGAATTTCGCACAGCCCTCGCAGCACCTCAGACGCACGTATTTGAATAGTTAAGCTTCGCCACAATTTTACCCGGGCATGGCGAGACAGATTTTGGTGTGCCGCAACCATCATGTACCAAGCGATTAAATGGCGCTGCTGTGGTGAGGTCAATTTTAAAGGACATGCAACACAACAGGCTGAGAATATACGCTTGGTCCCAAAGCAACCGCCACACAACAACCTTACAGAGTGGTTTTAATGATGGTTTTTCAATTTTTTAAAAAATGTACAATCCTACAGAGCGTGGTTTTTCCCCTCGCCTAGCCAATCAAGTTGCACTTTAAGACACGCAAGAGGGAAAAAAAATGGATCACACTGCCATGGTATGAGAATTTGTCTAGATCCTTGAATGCAAGAATATTTAGAGGAGAAAAAAGCACTTGTTGAAAGTTAAGCTAAACAAACCTCTTAATAAAAAAAATGTGCAAAATCTTGGACTGATAGCTGCAATTTTTAGGATTTTATGTGTGGATATATAAAAACTTGTGCTTTAAAAAAAGCAATTTATAATTTAAAAAAAAAGCACTTCTGTCCTCCACAGGACCAACAATAGTAATGCAGACAAAGGATCCCAAGAAAGCCACTTAGATTATAACTAGAGCTTACAAGCAGCAGAACATCTTTCTAGATTGTATGAAAATACACCCCCAGAAGTAAAAGTTAGTAATTATGAAAACAATTCAGAATTTTATCAGGTAAAAGCTGCTATTTTTATTACAGTGAAGAGAATTGAATTCTGTACTTGGTCAAAATTGGAGCAATATTTTCCTCTGATAACACGATTTATCAGAACTGAGAAAAGATTTCACTGGTGTAGCTGGGACGACTCTTGGTCTACAACACAAATCTGTTAATAAATGGCACGAATGTATCAAAGTCCTATACTTGTACATGTTTACTTAGGCCTCGATGACATCATCTTGAGACTCGTTTTTAAATACCCGCCCATAAAATCGTTGAAAAAGAAGCTATCGGCTTCAGATTTTGCACATGGAAAGAAATTAATCTTGATTATTCGAATGATCTTAAAGCACCAAGAGCAATCTGATCTGTGTTGAAACGAAGCCAAACAAATAAAAGTAAAGCTCTGCGAGTGGAATGTCCCAGGGTGGTGGCACCCCTCTCTTTGACATCACAGAGTACAGGACATTTGACCCACTGGCAGGACTTTACGATTGACACACGGAGACCTGGGGACAGAGGGATATGTGGTCCGGCCCCCTGGTAGAGCAGCACTTTTTACAAGCCATTTCTTCTTACATGGGACATCTCACTGGAAGGTAGACGCACTAACAGAACTGGTACCATTTAATCAAGATCAAAAGAAACAAATAACACAGACAATCATTCCAATCCCTTTTCTTCAAAAAGAACAGAAATCCAGTTTATTTAAAGCTCGCTAAAAATAAAAGTCAAATTCTATCAATTAATGTGCAGTCATGACTCTACAGATTACTGCAGAGTGCTTCACACTCAGAGCTGCGACTGGCTCCAGACCAGACGACCGTGACCAACGGGAAGCAGTTCGAGACTAAGTAAGCTTCGTCGGGCAAAGACATTATAGGATTAATCTTCTGGAAAATTTCTCCTCCAAACTATGAGATAACCTTTTTGCTAACACATTATTTAAAGGTTCTCCACATAGTTTCTTTATAATCCATTCATAAGCACTTCATAAATATTTTACAAGGAAACGCTGCAGAATTTATAAAAGGCTCATGTTAAAATACCATAAGGTGATCTTAGGGATAATAAGGAAGATCTTGGAAAAGAACACCCACCGTCCTTAGTTATTCGCTCACCGATTCACAGAACTTATGGCTACATTTTAAATCCATACCTTGAAAGTTAATCATTTCAAATGAAAGACATGAATCAACAGGTTTTCTGGGTTTTTTCCCTCACTATCTTTTGCATGGTAATCCCAGATGTATGCTGCGGAAAGAGATGAGGGTAGTATGCTTCAGTGTATACCATCGCATCAGGTAGCCTATAACTTGATCCTAACACAACAACAAAGCCTGAAGGGTGTGTGTGTGTGTGTGTGTGTGTGTGTGTGTGTGTGTGTGTGTGACATAACCATATTTCTAAAGCATGGCTCTTTTAGACAGGCGAAAAAGGGTAGAGAATGGGTTGCTAAGCACAAACAGTGACACTGAATGTTTGCATGAGACATTTTGAATAAATAACCAAAGTCTGAGTTTCAACCTTTGTGAAAGTGTGAGTGTGTATGTGTGTGTACACATGTACAGGTGCATATACTTAACACCTACAAGCAGAGCATGCAGTGTTCTGGACCAAGGTGTTCCCGTCACTTCTTTAACCTAATTCAGGACCTTACAAGTACAAAACACTGCCACAGTGTGCGCATACACACACACATACACACACACACACACACACACACACACACACACACACATACACCCCCCCCCACAACGAACACCTGAATATTAATTAGGGCAGCAGCTCAACCAGTAA
>JBCNYG010000001.1:45430519-45440519 GCA_039654305.1 Porochilus rendahli | reverse complement strand
GACAGGCGAGAAGTCAGATCCTCCCACTGCTGGGTGATGGAGGCCAGCTCCTGCTTCACCTCAGCTACATCCTGGTTGTCCCCAGAGCCATGATCTCCAGTAGGAGAGAGAATACCCTCTGCTGCTTGGGTCAGCTGGTCGAACTGGGCACGCCGGGTCTCAAATTCACGCAGCATAAACTGGGAGGGAAAGAGTGACGGGAAATAATTTATTTAAAAAGCAGGCCTTAAAGAATTTTGTATTAGTAATGCTATTCAGTTGTGCATGTGTAATACTACTATATGACATTACCTATAAAATACAAAGTCAAAGTGGCTTTAGACACTACAGGTAAGGGAGACATTATAAAAATATTCTTTGTAAAGTACTGAGGAGGAGTACACAAAGTACAAAATAAAATAATTTAATCTACAATGGGATACTGTATATAGTTATGTAATGCTTTCTATACATAATTCTATAACTCTTACTCATTTCCTCAAATGAAAGAAAAAAACAGAACTGGAAAGCAGGAGAAAGTAAAACTGAGTGCAAAGGTTTGCACAAACTTTTAATTTATCACAGCATGGCTCATTAAAATATCAAAAGTTATATCAGATCAAATATTAGCATTTCCCTTTTTCCTTCTATCTGGATGCTCTCATTGTAATAAGGGCTACTGGACTCTTACTAATGTGCCACACGGACAGATTTCTTTAAATCAGTTCAGGAAAAAATGCTTTCTTTCACACGATCTTGTCCTTGCCTTGTGTTGTGGATAGTTGTCTTACTGCAGTCTACACCTACAAGTGAACTTAACATTTAACCCTACATAAAGAACTGGTGTATACTTGTGTGTACCCTGGTTTATACCTGCACTTGTTGCTTCTGAGTGTTGAGCATGTTGGGGTCGATGCTCAGGGGTCCAAGCACGCTCATCATCAGCTCCTTCTCTCGTAGCCAAGGACCAAGCTGATTGGCTGCTGATGCAAAGTTGCCCAGTCTGTCAGCGCACGTCTCCAGTTCTGTCTGTCTTTGTGCTGCAGTCTGATTGACTTTCTCCCATCGAAATTCTAAGAAAAGAAGCAATGGTGAATGTGGTTGTATAAAATAAGCATACTAACGAATCACGATGCCTCTTGAAACCATAACAACAGAAGCTGAGTGCAGACGTAACCATAGTAACAGAAAGATTCTGGGAAACCGCATAACCATAAATTATTATTTTATTATGAAATACAGGGAATTAAGATAAAAAGAGCACAAAACAATAACTTCTAATTTAGTCTGTTTATGTACTGGCATCACAGAATCAGATACACGTAGCCAGCCTTGGCAGCAGTACGTGCTTGTCCTCATACATTTTGAGTCATAGGACAAGCTAGTCTGACACCCGCATGTGGTTTCAATAAAAGCGCGGATTTTGCTCTGAGAACAATTTTTATGCTTTGAGTCACACAAGAAACAGAAAATATCATGGACGACTAAAAGCTCTTCCTGGAGCTCACTCCATTCTTCTGCCTCCTCCAGTCCCTCCAACCTACGCACCATACCAAGCTTTTGTTTGATTTACCAGAGGAGCTCTCAACCTTTTCGAAAACTAAATCCTGTACAAAAGTATTTTTAGCTTTAATGCTGAACAAATATGCACTTTAAACACCACATGCATTACAAGAATTCGGGGTTATATGCCTTGGTGCTGCAAGGCCGCAGTAATCTTGATCTTTGACCTGAAAATGCAGGCAGTTCTTTCTTGAGTCAGGGTGGAAAGTTTGAAGAAAATGCCTCGAACAGGTCATAAGATATTGCATTCAAAAGAATGGCCTGCATGAGGCAGCACCGACCTTGAACTTTGACCTAAAAAACCTGAACAGTTCATTCCTGGGTCAAGGTGGATAACTGCAAAAAAAAAGAAAAATCTCTTTTTTTTTCTTGAGATACTGGCTACAAAAGAACAGCACAGGGCAGCGATGGCCCAGTGGTAGAGTGCTGGCCTACTGATCTGAAGGTCGGGGGTTCAAGCCCCACTATCACTAAGTTGTCACTGCTGTCCCCCAGTACAGCTAACTGGATTATCAAAGACCAGCCATGTCTCTTACTGTCTGTGGTGAGAGGCATTTAAAAGAATCATTGCCTCCCTGGAACCCTAATTAGGATTAAGCGGTTCAGAAAATGAATGAAACAAACAGCACACATAAAGCTGCAGTAACCTCGACCTTTGACCTCCAAAATCTTACCAGTTTAGTCAAAATGAACTTTTATGCAAAGACAGAAGCAAATCCTTCAAAGTATTCTCGAGATATCAGGTTTAAAAAAATGGCGCACATGAGGCTGCAGTCGCTTTCACCTTTGACCTTCAATATCTAAGGCCATTGTCTCATTCTGGGCAATCTGATCAACTGACCAATATCTTTTAGTTGTTGTTTCCAGGTCTCTGCTTCTGGGGAGTCAGGATTTGCTTGTACCAGCTGCTTTAGGGTGTTCTTCAGGTCCTCCACTTTCTCTGAATGTTCTGTGAGCTCAGACAGCAAGGCCTGCATGGACGTAGTCACAATCATTTTATGATTTACACACCATTTACGCTAACACCAGGCTACTAAATATGCTGTGTTCTGACCTATTAGTTTAATCTGTTAGGTTTTCTCTCTGTGCTCACCTTGTTTTCCTGGGCCTGGGCACGCACTACTTCAGGCCGTGAGGGTGAAGCCGCCTGCGTCTGTGACAAGCTCTGTTCCCGACGACCTAGCCACTGCTGCAAGGCTTCAGAGTCCTGCCTGGCCTTCTGGCACAGCTCCAGGGATGCCTGCTGTCTATTCTGCCTTTCCTGAAGATCCCCACCCAGGTGCTCATACCTGCTGTTTATATCCGCCACCACCAGCTGGATCTCAGTCAGGTCTACCGGGAAGGAGGGGGATAATTTTAAGATAAGCTAAATGATGACTATATTAAATGGAAAACTGCCTGTTGAATGCTTTGTTGCTTCATGTCTCATCTCGTTAACAGTGATAACACTACCTGTTCTACGGTTATCTTTATGATCTAACAAACAAGCCAAACAGACACAGACAGAAGCTGACACATGACTTTGCAAATTCATGAAAGCACAATGATTCAGTGGATGCAGTGTGGGGGAATTTTCCAGTTACAATGAAAGTTTAATGCTATTTGTTGGGTAGCACAATTGTTTTCAAAAACAAGGTCGGTCCAAAAATATGAGCTCTGTTTTTCAATTTAAATAAAACTGTTTTAGTGCCAAATAAGAGTTTCACTGGGTCTGTCCTTGACATGATGGGAATTGGAGACGGAATTAAAAAATGAAGGTCTGAAGGCAGATAATGATATGTACATGGTGGGAACGTGACCTGCAGCACAGTGCACTGAGTAAAGGGGGCTCACCTCTGCAGGTGTGAATGCCATTGAGACTGCTGGAGCCACCGGCACCATTGAGCGTAAGGACACCTGGGAGAGATACAAACACTCAGACACTGGTGCAACAAACACGTACATGAACATCACAAAGACATAAGCACGTGCACAACCAAGGGTCAGACCAGTATACGGGTAAAAGCTCACAAAGGTTAAAGAACAGGACATTGAAGCAGACATACACAAGGCTCTCAATTTACTATGAAGATTAATAATCCATAAAAGTAAATAATTAAAGATGGGTCAGAGATTTAATTCAGCCTTACAATATGCAACTGTTCATTTCCAATTTCATACTACGCAACTATTTTTAGCACAAAGCAAAGTTGAAATGATGCACACAGAAAGAAAGAGAAAACTTTGAAAAGCTGCGATAATTTCACCAAATTTATACATTTTATAAATTCTTTTCCACTTTTTTTTTTTTTTATAAAATGTATTGTCAATATAATACATTGCATAAAATACATTGTGATAGGGATGGTTATTTAAGGTGTATATAATATACAAGATAATGCAGATGAATGCCATGCTTACTAGTCTTGCTTTGTGGGGCGGTGATGCTGATGATCAGACTCTCCAACTCTGAGCTGCTCTTGTTCAGCTCCTGAACTTGATTGCCCTGGGACTCCCATTCACTCAGCAGGTCCTGAGAGCAAATCATGGAGCAATATAAAATCTTACAAAATCTGGAAAGCTTATAACCAAAATTTGTGTCGTGTTCTCTAATGCATACTCACTTTGAGCTGCTGCACTCTCCTCTGCAGGCGCTCTGTGCTGAGGTTGGGTTCTTTAGCAGGCAGTTGCTCTTGTGCCATCTGCAGCCACCTGAGCAGGGAGCCAGAAAGAGAGCGGAACTGCACCAGCTGTTGGTCGCAGTTCTGAATAGCATTCAGCCTGTAGACACATTGAATAACCAAATCAGACAATTTAATTCAAGCATAAGCTGCCCAGGGTGTACTCTGCCCTTGCCCAAAGTTGGCTGAGATGGGCGCCAGCCTCCCTGCGACCCTAATTAGGATTAAGCGGTTCAAAAAAAAAAAAAAAAAGAACGAATAATTAAAGTATATCCTAGCCAATAGGAAAGTATTTGCTTAGCTTAGTAGTGGCGTCGCCTTTCATTCCAAATGTCTTACAACTTCATGTGCAAGATGTTGTTTTTTAAAGATAAGTCCTCCAAACCACAGCTTTCAAACCTCTCATTGAACTCATACAGCTGGCTGTGCTTCAGCGGTCCTCTATTAGAGAATGGTTAGTCTCGCTCACATTACATTTAGAAATTGGAATAGTGAAAAGACTCTGGTTCATTCATTCCAGTAATACACAGTGTCCCACTTCTCATATATCAACTGAACTCAAAGCACTTGCTTATATGGGGAACCAACTCTGGCGTTTTACACATCGAGACCCTCAGAAAAGTCATTTTGGCAAGATATAACACTATTCACCAACAATAAATTAATCATACAGTTTTATTTTCACCGTGTGGTGACTGGCATGACTTCAGCCCGTGCTGGAATCTGGCTTTCCAGCGCCAGTACTACTTTTCCCATAAGCAGAATTCTATAATATCTGTTACACCCTGGGAGCATTCTGAAAGCATGGGCACTACAAAGCAGGAGAAAATGACTCTAAATGATTCATTATACTTCCTATAATGAATAATATCCTTGCTGGGCTGAGTCTCTTTGAGCATGACCCTGCCACAGGATATAAGGTCTCAGTCCATGATTTAATAAGAATGAAAATAATATAAATCATATGCTACGACCCTCAAATTCAGCAGATTTCTCTGGAGTTAAAAATTTATGGAAGATCTGAGAGCAGTGTTACATACTACTCTATATACCCATCATTAAAACCCCAGCTAACGGGACATAAAACCCAAGCTTCACCTCTAAGGTGAAAAGCAGTTTATTGAGGTTCTGATGTGCACAAAGAAAAATGAACTTTTCCACTATTTGAGGTGAGAAATCATGGGACTAATTTTACAGCTAAGGCGGCGGGCATGGTGGTGTAGTGTTTAGCACCCTTGTCTCAGAGAAAGAAGGTCCTGGGTTCAAGCCACATGGTTGGTGAAGACATTTCTGTGTGGAGTTTTAATGTGCTTGTGCATCTCCCTGTGCTTGTATGGGTTTTCTCCAGGCGCTCTGGTTTCCTCCCACAGTCCCGCTAAAATTGGCTGTACCAAATTGCCCCAGGTATGAATTAGTGCTTTTCCAAAGCTGCTTATACATGGGCAAAAGCAACAATTTGCACCGGGGCCAGTTGTGCCCTCTTTCCTGTGTTTACACTGTGTCATTCTTGAATTGGTGGCAAGCTATAGGCTAGACGGACAACACACAAGCAAACCACTGAAGAAGAAATGCCCATCTGCAGCGAAACTAACCTAGTAACCTGCATGGCCACTAGTGCGCACATAAACACTCCTACTTGACACTGAGTGTTCAGATGGTAAGCTGCACCTGGAAAAAGATGTCCTGGAGCAATCTGCGCCACCTTAACGTGGAGGAAATTGCGTCCGCCGGTGTTGAGTTATTCTGGAACAAATGACTTTTACACGGGCAGTTTTACCAGGGCAACGTGTTCCGGCAAGTGCCCTTGCAAGAGCAGCTTTAGAGGGCTGCTGTCAGGAATGTGACTACAGGATTTGGTGTAAACTCTTGTGGTGACCCTGTGGTGATCTGACTATATGTAGGCAATGCACGATAATTCAAATAAATAAATAATTTAAATAAATAAATTAATAAACAATGCAGTGTTGTCCTAAGACAATCAATCCTTTAGTGCCATCCTAAGCACTTTTATGATATGCATTTCCATAGGGCAGGTGGGTTTCTGTTTTAATACCCAGAACTCACCTCTCTGTGACACTGCTTTCAAGTCGAGCAAACTCTTCAGACACCTCTTTGGTTGAGTCCACGAGACTGTGAGCACTGCCAAATAGCCTCGACTTGCTTAGGTCTATACCAAGCTCCACAAATGACTTCAACTGACTTGTTTCTTGGAGAAGATCTGATTTTACCTCCTGAAAGCAAAGCATGATTAATTTAATTAGAGACTTTATCCTTTATAAGGTAACATTAGTGCTTATAAAGGGCATTTAAATACAGTGCCATGGCTGCTGTTTTTGGATGATCTCATTACCTCTATGGTGTGTTTATAATCTTCAACACTGTGGTCCGGCATGCCCCCGAGGCTGAGAACTCTCTCACGGCTCTGTGTAAAATCTCGAAGGTCTGAGTTCAGGCGCTCGAAGCCCTCAAGCTTTGGAAGAACTACACGCAGTTCGGCTTCTTTTTCAGCCTGCTTGGTCTGGGCAGCAATGTAGCGCTGATTCAGGTCCTGCAGTGCCCCCTGCATACCAGAGACTGTTGATGCATCTGCTGATTTCAGCAGCTTGGACACAGAGTCACGAGTTGCATCCACACTGCCCTGTCGTGACAATAATTCCTGCCGTAGTTTCTGTTTATTAAAAAAAACAAAAAACAAAAAAAAAAAACCACAGGATCAATGAAAACCATTAACAGGGATTTTTCTACTTACACAGATTAGCAGTAGATGTTTTATTAGGAGGGGATTAAACCTCAAAATCTTGTTATTGAGACTTTACCTCTGCCAGGAAATGGGTAGGATATATCTTTTTATTTTGACTCTAGTGTTATAGGACATGTTACTGATACCTGATTTTGGGTGAGGGCCTCCTGCACTGCTTGGGCAGTAGGTTGGACTGGTCCAGGGTCTAACACTAGACCATCGAGCCAGGACAGAAGCGCCTTGAGTCCCTCCTGAACACTCACAGACTGAGCGACAGCAGTCTGGAGCTGCTCAGCTCGCTGAGACACACAGTTTGTCAGAGATCCAAAGCGCTTCTCGAGTGCATCTAAAATGGATTTTGAAAGAAAATTATTTAGTAATTGCATGAAAGGTGGAGCTCATACAGCGATCTATACAGCGAAGCATGGACACATGACAGACACAGGACATCTATTCAAGAAGGTCGATAGGTTATCATGTATCATGTATACAACATCACACAGACATGGGCTAACCATCCAAACAAATGTGGGTTAGTTCTATATAGTGACACAAAGACATGGAATATACATGGGACCACCATCCAAGCTATGGAGCTCCACCATTATTCTAAAACACAGTTCATCTGCATATAATAAATTAATTTAAGGAACACTACATGGATATGTAGTTACCTGTAGTGGTGTTAATATCCTCTGTTTTGAGTTTGGGGGACTCCTGGGTGCTGGTGAGCCCTTTCCCAGCTTTCTTTACCTTCTCCAGTTGCACCAAGCGTTCTGCGAGCTCGTCCTGCAGATGCTGTGAGTAGGCAATAAAAAAACAAAACAAAAAACATAAGAGGTTAGATTAAAATCACTCACCGATTTAAGATGAAATCTTACCAATCTGAGTCAAGGAATTGTAGCCACTTGTACCTGTACAGTATTCAGTGTATTTTGTAATGTCTGTGTATCTGTCTGCTCTCCACTGGGTTTCAGAATGCTCTGGTTCTTCTCCTGAGCTCTGAGCCAGGAATCCAGACCTGTAGCCTCATCCTGGTACTGCTGGTACCGGTCCAGTAGACTGGACAGATGGGTACCAAGATCAACAGACTGCAACAAGCAGAAGAGGGTCCAATAAATTAGTCACCAAAGAATTATTTTGGAAAGAAGGAATAAATAACCTCATGTGAGCTCCCAGTAGAATATTTAAACCAAAGCAAATAAGCTTAAGAATTAACTTTCAAAATGTTATTTCCCTAAAAGGACATGATCAGTGACACATTTTATACTGGTTTAAATGTCTCTGGTTAATGGTAGCATGCACAGACAAAACTTTTTTCCGTACCTTGTTTTGAAGAGAGCTGTAGCGTTGTGTTGCATCTTGTAGTTTATCACTAACTAGCTGCCTTGTGTCCTGTAGAGCTGGATCAATGGCACCCACCCTCTCCTGAGCTCCCTGTATCGAATCCAACACTTTCTGCCCAGAAATGGACACGAAGCGCAAATCTGCCTTGTGGCAGATCACATCATCTGCCAGCTAGAAAACATTGACACACATCCCCAAGTTATTTTTATGGATGAAACTCTTACAGCAGACAGTTAATATTATACCCATGATTTAACGTAACTAATACCTTTTTGTACTCTTCAAGCCTGTCTTTGATTCCCTGTGCATCAACTTCTCCTTCCCTTAAGAAACACAGCTGCTTCTCACTCTGTTCCAACCATGTGCACAGGTTACCATGTTCGTCCATGAATTTGGAGAGGTCGTCCTGAAGTGCTTCAGTCCGTCTTAGCTTCTCCTGGCAACTCAGTAGACGTTCTTGGTGCTGGCTCTGGAGCTGGTCTAGTCTGGCACGTAGGCGCTGTTTCTCTTCTGGGGATACACTTGTGTCTGGCTGCTCCAGAAGAGTGCGTGTGGTCTGGGCCACCTGTAAGAGGTGAGCCTGCTGGGTTTGTAACTGCTGTAATTCTGCCTGTAAAAGTCAATGCAAACAAGAAGCATGAATCAATTAGTGCTTTTACTCTCTCTCACTCATTTGCTGAACCACTATTAGTGCTGTTAGCTGGTCGTGGGGAGGCTGAGCCGGTCATACCCTGAACATCTCACCAGACCACAGTAGGGCATCGATTACTGCTGAAAAACACTTCAAAATAATCACACAATTTGGTGTGTTCGGTGCTGACCTTTAGCATGTCACTGTGCACATTCAGTGACCCCACTGACATGGTGGCATCTGGAACAGTCTCTCCAAGTGACTTCCGTTCAGCAGTGTCTAGTGATGATAATTCTTTAAGCAGCACATCTATTTTTCCCTGAGTCTCCTGCAGCTGCTCCTCTGCTTTAGCCTTGCAAAAGCAAAGGAAAAGAAAATTACACATCACTGGAGAAGCAGTGGAGAAAGAAAATACAATGCTGATATTTTTACTCTAGATCATTACCCTTTGTGTGTTTTGCTGGAGTGTTGTGTTGATGGTCGAGTCCAGCTGAGCCAGTGAGGACTGGGCAGTGTCTGTGAGGTTGTGGTATTGCTCTTTCATACGCGTTAGTGCTGCCTCCAGGTTAGCCCTTTCCTCTGGACTCAGATCCTCACTACGTTCAGCCAGGAACTCCTCCACTGACCGAATTGTCTCCATCAGGTCATCACCTTTGGACTGAAGATCCTTCTGCATGTCCTGAAATTTTTTATTAGTATATTAGAATTGCATGTACATTATGACACATAGGAAATCTATTGTACATACCTGTATATACACATAAAACAATAATTCATCTCATAATTCAATCACCTTGAGTTCACTGTGCTTTTGCTGAAGTACATTCACATCATCGGACTCAGCTCCTGTTCTCTGACTGGCTAGAAGGCTCGCTGCACCAGCCAACCACATACTGAGGCCTTCAAGTTTTTGTGAACACTCTGCTTTCTGCTGCTGCACCACCTAAAGCCCAGCAGTACAAAAAACTGATCTTCCTTTTGTACAAAAACAACCCCTCCCTGACATTTATCAGAATCACTATTAACAGTGTTAAAGCGGGTATGGTTTTGAAATATCTTCAACACCACTCGTCACAAATC
>JBCNYG010000001.1:45413853-45429924 GCA_039654305.1 Porochilus rendahli | reverse complement strand
AGCAGGAAAATGATTAGGATTATCATAATGACATTTCATCAGTCAGTTATTCTCATTTTTTTTAACAAGTGAAATAAAAGGAGAACAAAAAGCTTGCTATTATAAAATTACTGATTTTACATCGCTAGCCTTTTCAAGTTGGCATAAGCGCTTGTCCTCTGTGGCAATCTGTAACAGCAAGGCACATTGGTTAATACACGTTACTTCCACACATATGAACAAAGCAAAATAATATCTAGCAGCAAGGTGAGTGATAGAATGAGCTGTAGATGTAGCATAGCAACATTAGCACTGCCCTAAAATAAAATGTAAAAACTAGCCGATGCCTTAAAATAAACCAGCTTCTATGTTTCTGTTGCTCATAAACAAACAAACAAACAAAAAAGCCCTAGATTTGTTTACATATTATATTCATTTTTGTTATGCAGTTCTTGAAAGGGTGTTAATTAAAACTCAAGGTAAAAATCATATTTCTGTTATTGTGGTTATAAAAGCGTAAGCATTTAACTAGGTATTTGCAAACCTGTGTCTCCCTAGCAGTCAGTATCTCTTTCTCTCTTTCCTCCTGTTCCCTCTTTTGTTCCTTTTCTTTGACTCGTTGGACTAAGAGGGACTCAGCCATGGCGTGGGTACGGCCTAAGGCCTGGTGAAAGGCACTCTGCAGCTGCTGCAGCTGTCCCAGCAAATGCCTGCTTTGCTCAGGTGCCAGATCCTGTGCATGTTCTGAGATGAACACCTGGATGTCGAGTGCCACAGCATTCACATCACTGGAGCGGGTTGTGAGACACTTCTGCAGATCCTAAAACAGGAACGCTCGTTTCATATATAAGGAATCAAACTTCACGAGAAAAGCAGATGTGGGAAAATAATCAACTATAGGGTGGTGAGGTCCTAATGTGTTTTAAACATGATATAACCACCTTTTCCTACAATTTCATTCATTTATACATTTAATATATAATACAATGTACAATAATATTAGCTTGTATTACATTTAAGGACAAATTTGATTTGGTTTGCCTCCTGTGGACATTCAACTTGCAAACTCTGATTCTTAAATCCTAGAAAATCAACAAAATGCCACCCCAAAAAATACAAATATATTACAATATTTAACTTTTTCCCCTAAACTTTGAGTTTCAAAATATAAAAATATAACAAAAAATGTTTTAGTTGTTTCTGTTTTAGTTTGCCTTTTTTAATGTTCCCATGTAGTATATACTAAACCAATCAAAAATTAAGATAATTAATACCTTTTGACTGTTACACACTCTGGCACCGGTGACTCATTACAGAAATACAAAAATAAATCTTCCCTTTATGTAATCAACAATTATACATTTTAAAAATAAAATATTATGAATATTGGATGTATTATTCATGATCGAAGTCCCTTGTCAAGAGTGTAAGTTCTTATTACGGAAAGAATAACATACTAGAATAAGCCTGTAATGGACACCTGTGATTTGTTTTCTAGTCAGGACTCCTGCTGTTATCGAAATTTAATCAAGACCACCTGAACAAGGATTAAAAATTTAGCAGTTCTCTGGTAGCAATAATTGTGAGATCAATACTAGAAGAATAATTTATTTTTAATTCTTAAGTATCAGTAAAATTTACCTTGACTTGTTGTAGTTTTTCAGTGAGCTGCACTAACGTGCTTTTATCATTCTCTTTAATCTTTCCGTCCACAGACGTAGTTACTTCTTGCTCCATCTGAGCTTCAGTGTCTTTAAGCCATGCAAGAAGACTGTCCACTCGTCCAGTCAGAGACTCCAACTTACTAAGTACTGCTCCCTAGGAAGAAGCGTTTTCCCACCATCATATTTTTACAATAACTGACGACATGTCGCTGTGCCTTAAAATTCAAACTCATAGCTGATATTTCGGTCTTACCTTCTGTGCATCACGATATGAATGCATCCCTTGCAGAGCATTCTCAGCAAGTTTTGTGGCAGCATTAAATGTACGGGACAAACTTCGCTGGTCCTTCTCCAGGGCTGTGACTAACTGGGGTGGGACATCTTCATTGTGTGACTCCAGGAGCTGCTTGGCTGCTTCAACCTCCTTATTTACTTGGGGCTCCAAATCAGTGAGCTCTAGAGCAAGACTCTGGTTTTACAGTAAAAGGAGAGCAAAAAAAAAAAAAAAAAAAATATCAAACAAATATTTTTAAATTACCACAAAATAATTCACCACTTTACCATATTTGATTTCAGGTAGCATGAAAAGGATTTTTGGGGTTTTCTCGATCAGCAAAACTTATAATAAAATGATAGTGAGAACTTCTGCAAATCCTGCCAGCACAAAGAGGGAAAACGTCCCAACGGTATGTGTTTCAAAAACATTTTCAATATAGAACATACTGTCACAAATCCATCATTCGTAGATAGCAACTGGACTTTTTATTGTTTTTTTTTTTGCAGGGTTATAGCTAAGAGCTTTGGGAGGAAAAGCTTTACCTGAAACCTCTCATAAATGCACAGTTTCAGCTACAATGAGCTTGAATGGTGCTGGAGAACAAAGACAGTGCTTTTCCAGGAGGTGTTAATTAATATCATCCCTATTCACAAAACATATCTTTGTCTAACGCTGCAATAACCAAGGTCTCTGTTAACCGCAAAACCTTTAAAGGACCCTTTTTCTAAGATTGTAGAAACATTATTTTGGCAGCTCACCTCTGTCTGTTTAATGATGTCATCAAGCGTAGCAAGACTCCTTCCCATGAATTGCTGCTGCTGCTGTTTCAGACGTACTTCAGTGTGTCGTACCATGGAGAGCAGTGCTACGATATTTTGATCATGTTCTAGGCATTCTTGACGGATCAAAGAGGACTACAAAGATTTAAAAATTATATATATATATTTTAACTTTTAGCAAAAAGTCCTAGCTGACCAACTAAGCAAAACAGTACGTTAATAAATAGTTGCAGAAATAATAAACAGCATCTCACCTTGCTTGTCTGTAGGGTTGTCCTCTGTTTTTGGATTTGGTCTTCAGCCTGTTTTTTAACAACACCCTTTTGACATTGTTCAAAGTCTTCCTCTTGCAAGCACTCTATACCATCAGACTCAGGGACCTCTTTGAGGTTAGAGAGTCTTGACTCTGTAGACTCTTCAGTAGACGATTCATTTTTGAATTCATTGTTAGTATGATAGTATTCCTTAGCCATGACTTGCAGTGGCTCCTTGTTAACTGAATCTTCCAGCTCTGTTTTGGAGGTTTGGACAGACACATTTACTTCACTCTGTGGTACATCAGCACAACTGCTAGTTACTGTTATAGCAGAAACAGATTTTTGATGGTCTTGATCTTCCCCAGTAAGAAAACTATAGGACTCCTTGGGAACTGTAGAGTCTCTTGGCTTTTCACTTTTTGAATGTTCACTTTTTTTTATTCTTGTCTCATCAAAATCAGGCTTTGGTATTTGGTTTTTGGGGTCTATAGTAACATCTGAGCTCTTGGTACAGCTCAGCTCCTGCTTTTTCTGGTCTGTCTGACTGAAATGAAATGTCCCAGTTAAAACATCGTCTGGCAGTAGAGTTTTATTTTTATCGCTCTGCATTTCCTGATGGATTTCATCAGTCTCATTTTTCCTTGCATGCCATGAATTTTTCTTCTCTCTTTTCTCCTCAGCCGTCATGTGTGCTTCTTTAGCAGACCCTTGACGTAATGCTTCTAATTCTTCAGCAGCCTGTCTCTCACTGACACCCTTCTCAAAAACTTTCCTAAGAATGCTTTCCTTGGCTTTCATTAGAAGTGCTTCTTTCTCCAGCTGTACCTGGAGAAGTTTCTGAGGTGCTTCCATTTCATCTTTTCTTACTGTTCCGATGGTTGGACTTTGAGATGGGACATGAACTGGTGGTCCTTGAACTGATTCATCAAATTTGCTGTCCTCCGAATCTTTATCATTATTTACCATTTTGGCCTTTTTGTTTTTTCTTTTCCTTCTCTTTTTCTTGTCTGATTGATCTGAAGTATGATCTTCAGAGTAATCCATTTCATGATCAGCTGGTCCTTCCGATATATTATTTATGATTGCGGATTGCATTTGGAATTCATCCTTCACTTTTCTCTTGTCATCCACCAAACTTGCAGCATCATGTTTTGAGATTTCATCTCCCAGACTTACATTACGTTGTCTCTGTTGCATCACAACTACATTCTTACCACTCCCTATTCCCTGGTTTAGACCATCTGGGCTAGACTCAATACTAGGACTTGAATCTGGTATTCCTGACATTTTTGCTTTAAACGGTCTTTCTATTTTTACATCTTCATCAGTAGATTTTTGCTCAATGTCAACAAATTCTTTTGTAAGTCTTTGAGCCATGTGGCTTGAAGGCAAACCCCCATATATAGGTTTCAGAGGCTCTGCGTCCACACTGTCCTCATTGTGTTCCTTCACATCCACATATTTTTGATGAACACCAATAATATTCGTTTTAGCTTTGTCCATAATATCCTTTTCAAGGGAAACCTCTGTAGCTTTTATAGCCTCCGAATCTTCTTTAATCATTCGTTCAACAGTCACACCTTCAGCTTTCTGGTAAGTGATAGCGTCCTTTTCAAATGCATTCTCTGTACACTCTGTACTTAAAGTCACACTCACACACGCAGGGTTAAGAGCCTCCGAATTCACCATGACCTCTTTCTGTTCTTTTACATCAAAACATTTCTGATTAAGGGTGACCTCTTCATCTTTAAGCTTGTCCTCTCCAATGGAAGCCTGTGTTAGCTCTGAAGCTTTTCCATCATCCAAAGCCATTGTGTCTCCTTTAATACTGTATATATCTTCAGATTTCGGAATAATGACTACAGCTTTTTCAAGCATGGTGTGTATTTCCTCTTTAGGTGAAATTACACTCATACAAGGAGTTTTTAACACCTCCAACTCTACTTGAACCTCTTTATTTATGTCTACGTCTTTAGGTTTCTGATCAGTGTCTACAGCTTTCCTTCTAATACCAATATCAGCTCTAATAGTCTCACCATCAGTTTCTGAACAACGCCCAGATTTTTGAAGAATGCTGACTTCTATCAAGTGGCTGCCTTTTGCATCCTCAAGAGATGTAACCACATTACTATCTCTAACATCTAGCTCTCCTTTGACCTCTTTTTGATCAATAACTAAAACTTTACTTCCAGAATCTTTTGCAATTGTGTCTACAGATGATGGATGCCACACTGGAGTTCTTGTCATTTCAACCTCCACTCCAGTCTGATTCTCTGCTTTCACACTGTGTTCATCAGATTTTTCATCTGAGTAAACTTCTACTCCATTTTTGTCTTTACTTCCCTGTAACCATGGCATCACACCTGTACCTGTGTCCTGCACCTCTGAATTTTTATCAATTTCTGGAAGTATTTTGGTTTGCTTTTTATGTTTTACTTTACCTCTCTTTTTTCCTGGTATCTTCTGCCCCTCTGTGATTGAAGTTATAAGGGTGTCAATTCTACAATCAGTGCTTTCTTCAATTTCACAGATTGTCTTTTTATCAGAAAAGGACTGCAGTTCTCCTGGCTTTCTAATCCCGTTGGTTTCTTGTTCAGATGAGACTTGCCCATCATGCACCTTGTGTGTAGTTTCAGGAACATCACTGCAGCCACTCATCTCAAAGTGGTCCTGAACTGTGTCCATTTCAGTGCCTTCTATTTCAACTGCTGGCTGTATTTGAATATCTGACTTTGTGGTTTGAAGTATAATGTTATAGCCTTTTCCGACTTCAGCTTCAATCGCAGATATTTGTGGAATCTGAACAAGCCTTTGTCTTGATTCTTGCTGGGGTTCTATAACTTTATATTGTTTAGGACTACACTCTTCAATGGCCTCCTGTAGCCTTCTTTCTGCTTTTGAAGCAAACTGACTTAAAACCTCCAATGATGAATTAACATCCCTCCCAAAATCACTTGATGAATCATCCACATGCATTTGTTCCACCAGTTCAGATTCTGCATAAGGTTGAAGGACTTTCAGCTGTTCTTCTGGATCAGCCTCCAATTTATATTTTTGATTACCGATATTCCTGCTGCATGGCTTTTTAATGTCGGTCAAAGGCACTGTGTTAACCTCTTTGTTTTCACAACTTCTCACTGTAGGAATGTCTTCATATGAAACACTTTGTGATACCATAGGATCCACAAGTCCAAGGATATCACAAAGTTCTGCAGCCATTTCCTCAGTGATTAGCCCATCCTCGACAGCTTTCTTAAAACTTGACACCCTCTGACTACTGACAGGGCTAACCAACCCACCTTTTAAAAGTTGATTTTTAGCAATAACCATGGCAACATCTTTGTGAATAAGACTTTTATCAATTGCGTCACACAGAGATAGCTTTTCCCCACTTGATATATCAATGATACCTCCAGAATCTGCCTGGCTCTGGAGTAATCTGAATGCTGGAATGAGGTCAACTTGACCAGTCTTCACTGCTTCTGGCAGAGTCATCAGGTCACCGTTTTCCTTGTTTGGAATACCTCTAAATGGTCTTACTTCAAGGAATCTCCACCCTGTCTCAATGTCAATCTTTCCCTGTTTTATTAGCTCTGTGTATGGCACAACACAAGCCTTCTGAGGATCCAAAATACCTCTTTTTACAGCGGGGGATTCCATAGCTTTACCTGCAGTGCCTTGATCAATCAAACCACAGGAAACAGCTTCAGTAAGTGTAAGGTTGTTCTTTGAAGCACCATTATACATAAAGCCTACAGCTGCCTGAAGAAAAGCACTATTTGGGTCTGAACTAAACATGTTTTGTCTCGACTTCTCAAACTGTCTGAGCTTTGGAGCAAGTGAACTATCAATGAGGCCTTGATGCACTGCGTCACTAACGCTGAGCCGAACGCTAGACCCATGGTGCACAATTCCACCTTCGGCTACCTGTTGCAGTAGGATCTGCTCAGTGTCTTCATGGCCAACAAGACCTTTCTGAAGAGCATGTTGAAGAGATACAGGCTGCTTTGTTTTGGGGTCTAATATTCCGTTCATCTCTAGCTGTAGTTTTAACCTTTTTTGTATCATATGTGGAGCAGAACTCTTCCCATGGCAGGACATCTCTAATAGAACTAGGTCATCTTTTTGTTCTTCCTCTATTAGCCCAAGTTTGGCTGCGAGGTCAACTGAAACTTTTTTACCTTTTTCAAGATCAATAATTCCCCCAGATGCAACCTGGGCTTCAAAAAGGCAAAAGACTGTATCTGGGTCCAAAAGCCCTTCTTTAATAGCCTCCCGTAGGGAACATATTCGGCCATGTTCCACGTCGAACACACCAGCCATAATCTTTTCTGACTGGATAACCTTGGTGACCAAGTCTTTATTGAGAAGACCTTTCTGTGCAACATCATCAAGGCTCATTGGTTGACAAGCCTGCACATCCAGGAAACCACCGAAAAGCTCTGCTTTAGACATTACTTTTACAACAGTATCACCTGGGAGCAGATCCTGGCATGCAGCTTCATCAAGGAGCAACCTCTGACTTCCAACAGTCACAAGACCCCTCTGCAACAGTTCTTTTGACATGTGATCGAGCTCTGTATCATCACGAACATTCACAGACACAGTCTGTTTTATATTTGAGGAGTCTGCATTTTCCATACTTCTGTTGCTATCCATTTGAGGTAGGATTTGTTCATTTACAGCTGATACTTCAATTTTCCTCACTTGGATGCCTTCTCTGGCATTTCCAATAACCTGATCATCCTGAAATTCTACAGTATGTTTATCTATGGTTTCTACCACAGCATTACGTTTGTTTATATCTAACAATTTCTTCACAGGCGGTGCACATTCCACTTGCTTTTCATCGAGCATATTTTTATTTGACCCCGAGGGAGGCATCTCAACCTCAAGCCAAGAGCCTTGTTCCGTCAACCTCAGGGCTTGTTCTTGCCCACTTTTTCCTTCAACGTTTGGACTCGCCGATTGACATACAGAATCAGTAGACAAAATGTTCAGCTTTTCTGCAAATAGTGGTGATGTGTTAGGTTCTGTGTCTGATACTTTGGAGTCTGTATCTAAGAGCTTCACAAACATTCCATCAGTGCTAGTCTCAGAACTTGCAGGTTTATGAACATTATCAGGTTTATCTTGTCTAGCAGCTCCTAAAAGAAGGTGTTTTTCTTGTTCATCATTTTTTAAGATACTAAAAGATGAGGTTTCTTTCCCATCAACAATGTTTCGAATGGTTTCTTGCTTTGTTTGACTTAATGACCTCATAAACTCGGGTTCTCTAGCTGGGTCTCTCTCAGGGGGCTCACTGGACTGTGCTTTATGTTTGTTTTCATGTTTTGTTGTTTCACTTACATTAATGATCTCCAACAGTTCAGGTTCCAGCAGGACCAGGCGCTCTCCATTGTGGGCATTTATGTAGCTGTGTGTCATAAGGTAAGAGAGGAGATAGTGGAGATCATGCGCCCGAGGCCTTGACACCTCCAAATAGGACGTATCCGATTGAACATGAGGAAGAGAGGCAGGGAATGAAGAGGACAGTGGTGATGAAAAGGAAGAGCTCCAGCGCTGCAGGGACCCTCTCTGAGACATGGCGAGCAAAATATCTGGAATGTCTGTCTGCCGAAGAACATCTGCTGCATCTGGCCCCAAAACTTTCTGAGCCTGGCCCAGGGGAATCAACTGACCACTTTCTGGAGAGTAAATTGCACTGATGGAATGACGTTTCCTTAGGATATTCCGAGCCAGGTCACCTGAAACAACACCCTGCTGTAGAGCTTCATTGATAGAAAGCAGCTCCCCTGACTCTGGCCATAGCATACCCATAAAAGCCCAGAGAGACTCCAGCACCCTTAAAGCCATGCGAGGAGAGAGAAGGCTTCTCTGGATAGCTTCATCTAATTCCAGGCGTTCTCTGCTGACAGGGTCTATGACTCCACCTGACTGTAACTGGTGAGTCAGTAATGCACAGGCCAGGTCGTGGTCTATAAGGCCATGCCTCACAGCTTCATCTATTGTTAGTCGGTGACCAGTGCGAGGATCAGTGATGCCACCTGCAAACAGCTGAGCCTCCAGAAGTCTAACAGTAACTTGCTGGTCAATCAGTCCCTCTGTAACTGCCCGGAAAATGCCTACCTTTTTACCAGATCGTAAGCTGATTGTCCCCCTTGACTGCTGATTGACTGGCAGTAGACGCAGTCCAGTCTCTTGATTCAAAATACATCGCTGATAAAATTCTGATAGACTGAGTTTTTCAGCTGTATTAGGATCAATAAGCTCTTGCTTATCAAGACGGGTACACAGTTTATCATAAACAGCGGCTGAAATGAGACCTTTATCTTTTGCATTTTCAAGACTAAGAAATTCATTACTCAAGTCATCCCAAAAGCCACCTGTGCTCAGCTGCATCTCCAAGATACGAAGCCCAATTTGTTCTTTTATGCAGCCCGCCTCAAGCGCAGCAGCAACTGGTATCGTGTGACTCTTTGTGAATGGTGACTGTTGGACAAGATGGAGGGCAGCTTCTGTTTCTGACAGTGACTGATAAATGTGATTATCAATCAGACCCGAGGTGAAACTGTCTTCTAATGAAAAAGCCTGAGGGGACTCAGGATGTAATAGGCCACCCCTAACAAGCTGTGCTTCCAGCAGTACATAGCATGTGTCCTGGTCTATAAGGCCTCGCTGTGCTGACTGGAAAACAGGAAAAGTTTCCACAGTACCAAGGTCAATTACTCCAGCGATGGTTTCATGGCCCTGAAACAGGAGATATACTCTTTAAATACCCTTCCATTATAAACCTATGTTTTATCAACTTATTATTTAAACTGATAGAAGGCAAGTAAAAAGGTTTAGAACAGACCCACAACCCAGGCATGCAAAATTAGCATAAGTTGGCATTTAGTACTAATTAACTAATACATAATACCATAAACAAAACATTTGCCTTCATGGACTGTAGTTAAAGTTGAAATGGCATTTAAAATATCAAGATTTGGTTTACAGCAACAATGCATAAGCTTCCTAAAGCAAAAACAAGACAACTACTGCAGCATTTTTGAAGAGTTTTCTTCAAGTACAGCAAAAAGAGAGAAAACGGCAGCTCAGAAACTAAGCCAAAGGTAAGAGAGAAAGCAAGCACTACTTACCGTATGGAGGGAGGTCCATAAACGCGCGCACACACAGATAGGCCGATGGCTCGGCAGTTTGAGGTGCAACAAGGTGAGAAGCTGGATGTTAGCTTTCTGCATGCCACACTCCATCTGTCTGAGACACTGCCAGCACTGACTGTCTACTACCTGACTTTCCTATTGTTCTGTCCTTTCATCCTATCAACTTATCTACAAGAGAATCTGGCTCACAATGGGGCCGGGGTAGAATTTAGTTTGGATTGCTAGCTTAGAGTTTTATTCAGGACTTCTACACAAAGATTTTCCTGTAAATGTGTGTGCTATGTGAAATTTCTGATTGTGAAAAATGATATGACTAAGATGAATATGTGATACATCGGCTGTGATTTGCCTTAAAACATTTCCTTTTCTGACTCAGATGTTTTCTGGCAGCTGTTAGTGATTTTAAAGCAAAATGCTGATTAAGTCACACATCATTACTGTTTTTAAGGACATAAATACAGACAATATCACACACATCCAAACACACACACAGAAATGCTTTGTGATCTGGACACATCATGCTCAAACAGGCAGAATTATGCATAGCTGGCCAATAATTTTGAATGGTAACTCTTTACAATAATCCCTATAAAATGTCTGCATTTTAGAAATGTTCATTTCTATTTGTAGCACACTTCATTACCTCACTTTTTATGGATACACACACCAGTGCATACACACATATAATTATGATGTAATGAACAGTATGTAAAAGAGAACAACACAATATACACAAATATATAATCAAATCATGGCCATAGATTGATGATTAAAAGGAATACGTGTATCTATGATTGTAAGAAAAACTGGAAATGTCCTCGTCTACTGTATTAAAAACAAACAAACAAACAAACAAACAAATAAATTTTTCTGTTGAATGAAAACTAAATAACCACTATGAGAATGATTTTTGGAGATGCTTGTGCAAAACTACTAAGCTATTCATTGCTACTTCTTCAAACCCATGGCCTGTAAGTAGCAATAAGCAGATGTGTTGGATGAAGATGCCAAATGATGATGGTGGTAACATGATTACAGGCATGTTGTGAACTGTATGTTAGGATTTCACTCCATGCTATTAAAACAATGGTATGTTGAAGCAAACCTGTGAGATTCATGGAGGTGGTGATGGATGTCAAAAACACAAGTGACAGGCAACACACAGCATGCAGCACTCACACTCACACACAATGCTCTGTTTAACTTCCTTTCGAAATTCAAAACTCATCATAAGACAACCATTTAAAGCAAGACATCAA
The DNA here is from genome assembly GCA_039654305.1 of Porochilus rendahli. NCBI lineage: Eukaryota > Metazoa > Chordata > Actinopteri > Siluriformes > Plotosidae > Porochilus > Porochilus rendahli. Next base: position 45,418,543 of record JBCNYG010000001.1, on the reverse strand, counting down.
GTTTTTTCGCAAGCATTCTGCTTTTGAGTTCTCACTCTGGTAAAGCGGAACGCCCGTTTAAAAGTCTACCTTTCGTTTCTCCTCTTTGGCCAGTTGTTCTTCCAGCTGTTGAAGCTGAGCAGTGGAGTGGTCGCACAGCTGTCTGTAGGTAGATTTCAGTTCATCCAGCTGTGATGTAACTTGGGCACGCTCTTCAGGAGACAATCTAAGAATAGTGCGACAAGCGAGTATAACGTTTGCTTGTGTAAAGAAGTTTTAGAGCAGGTTTCCTCAGTCTTATACATAAATGGCCAGTGTGGCTGCAGGGCTGTGAGTATTTATTGTTACCATACACTGTACAGCTTAGTAAAATTTTAACATAATTATTCTTGGTCTTCAAACTGTTATTAGAGTTTTTTTAGCCATATTGATCAGATACCATTTCAACTTGGTGCCCTGAGTATTGTACAGTTAGCCTTTACTCTTCTACACCTTCATACTGTTATGATTTATAATACCACAACCCAGCATCACCCAGAAGAGGACAGTGTCAGTATTGAGTTTTTATATTGTAAATGTACATCATGTCCTGAGAAACTGCAGTGCATATTCATGATGATTAGAATTATGGAAAAATGCCTTTACCCCAAATGAACCACAGTTATTTTTAAGCTGTGCAATTTCTGGCAGTTGCGTTTATTCGACAGCAGAGGGCACAATAAGTAAGGCACAAGAGGGCAGGCACATGACCTCACTGGAGGTGGAAGTCTCTGTGCATACATCCTGAGGCAGTTAAACCAAGCACATGGCAGCACTAGCATTCAGCTTGAATGTCGTGATGATAAAAAAGGAGATCTAAAATATATATGTGTATAAGGAAAAAGATTACAATTTCATCCCTACAGGCCTGTTTCGTGGTTGCGCACTCATCAGGGGATCTCGTGGGCAACCATAAAACAGGCCTGAAGGGATGAAATTGTAGTAATTTTTTCCTTATACCACATATTTAAGCTCTACTTCAATGTACTGAGCACTGTCTTACGGAAAATCGACTCAGGATATATATGTATATTTATTTATTCATTTATTTTTAAAAAACTCTGACTATCAGAAACTAAACTGAATCATGAATGAAGATAAATACGCATATTTCTTTAATGTCATCTCATGGAGTTTTATCGTATTACTGTCACCTCTGGCTTTTTGATTACAGATCATAACCTACATTCAGTTTTCTGAACAGCTGCTTCAACATATGCAGTCAAAAGCACATAAAAAAATTACTGGAAAATTGAGGACAACTGTTTTAAAAGAGTACACCATTATAGATGTTACTTATATTAAGGTACTGTTCTTACTTGCTGGCCTGTTTTGAACGAAGGAAGACTTGTGTGCTTCTGATGGCTTCAGCAACTTCTTCTGTTTTCGAAGCTAACTGCTCACTGATTGCCTGAAGAACAGAAAGCCAAATCTTTACCTATGAAATCACTATTTTTTTTTTAAAAAAATGTCAGGTTCAGGGTAAAAACGAGTGATCTCTCCTCATACCTGTTGTGCAGCAAGTGATTTCTCAGATGGTCCAGAAGCTCTCTCCTGAATGCCCTTAACCCAACCTAGCAGGTCTGAGACCTGACCTACCCGGGCTTGTCTCTCCTCCTCGATCTGTTTCTGCAAGACAGGAGCAGGCAGTTCAATAGAAAATGTGTAAAAACATAATACAATATAAACTGACAGCTTGTCAAGCTTTAAATCATACCTCTTCCTCCTCAATTCTCCGCAGTGCATCACTGATGTACTTGACATTTTGTGTTGTCAGTGTTACCAGAGCTGTGTAACGAGTTCGAAGATCCATGAACTGATGGAAGAAAAAAGATGTAGGACGTAAGGGTGAAACAGGTCACCCCATGCCCAGTTTAGTTTTGAGCAATAATATTGTTACAGGTTATTTCAAATGTTCAATCACTATAATGTATAATGTATATATCTATAATGTACAGCATATATATATATATCCAATGTTTCTGGGACAAGCTCGGAATTGTATGGACTCATTTCTTAATGGGAAGAGTACCTTCTCCATAATTCATATGCATGCCTATCACCCTGAAAAGCTCTGACTTTATTTTCCTTAATGTAAAATGAAAAGAAAGCCTTCCAAACTCTCATGTTACACATGAACATGTGCATATTTTTTTTAACAAGTGGATTTTGCATACATTTTCTCATTTGCAATCTGCTAAAATCTGTTTGATCATCAGTTTGCATCAGTCAGTTTAAAAAAGGCTGTTGTTTCACACTTGCGAGTGCATAAAATCGTAAGAATAGGGCGTGAATTTGACAGTTCATACAAAGCAAGATAACGACAAAAATAACAGTGTACAGATATTAAACTAACAATTTTACAGTCAAATGTAAACTACTGAATATCTCAATATAATAAAACTAGTCACTTCTACACATGTGAGCAGAATGTTTACATTTTTAAACATTTATTAGACAAAAATCAGCTCATTTTCATGAATGAGTAGTATAACCTGCTGTTAGTCATATGCAAATTACTTCCTTATTTACCACAGCATACATGTAAATCACGTGTGACCTTTTGCAGTTTTTCAGAAAAAAGCCTGTAATTACAATAGCATGCTAAGTTTTGATGTGCAAAGACCTGTATGATGTATGCAAGCTTTAAAAAAGTAATTTGAAGTACAAGTTTGATCCCTGAATTTTACTAGAAAGTGGAACATTTCTTTCAAACATATGGATCAATTTATTAATTGGAGCTCAAAATCTATAAAAAGTTTGCTTTAAATACTGATTTGCTTGTCAATTTCTATACCTATGCATTATGTAGCAGAAAAGTAAAAGGAATGGAAGCATACAGCCTTACAAATAATAATTAGTAACATCAGTTGAATGTTAAATACAATATTAAAACGGTCTATGTGTAAATACATTTGGACAAAACAGAGTTCAACACACAAGCTCTGTGGACTCTGTGGAATTTTAGGATTTGCTTTCAGTTATAAATTATTGTATTATGTGAATCCAATAAATAGATACCGTAGAAACAGTCTGCTTTCTTTTAATTCTTTTCATCCTCTCATACCTCTTGCGTGATGGCATCTGAAGAAGAATGCATCCTTCTTCTTTTCACTGGAGACTTCTGAGTCGATTCCACAAAGGCCCGAAATGTCATCAGCTGCAGTTCGTAGTCCTGATGGAAAACAGCGAGGCACAGTGCATTACAAGACAAATACTATTTGAAAGTAATTGTTTACAAGGTGACACGATTTGATGAAAAACTTATTCCTGGAAACGAGCCAAAACAAGCTCAGTCCACAGTAGTTCTGTCTCCCTAATCCATTCAGAAAGAGCTCTTACCTTGACAGCAGTGCAGTAGTGTTTAGAGTACGTCTGGCACTCGTCCAGTTTCACTTGGTTCTGTTCAATCTCTGCCACCAAAGCCTGCAGGGGTACAAAGAGAAGTCAGACATGATTAAACACACTACATTTCAGCGAATAAAACAGTTCTGAATTTGTAACCCACTGTCTGCTGGGCGAGCTGCTCAGACAGGGCTTTGCTGTCAGTCTGCTCGGGCTGAGTGTTCTCCTGTTTCTCAGTGGTCTCTTCGATCCAGCGGATAAGACCAGAGTGACTGTCTCTGTACTGCTGCAGCACTGAACCGATCATCTCCAGATCAGCTTGCCTACAGAAAACACAATTAATGCATATTACTGGTGCTAACACACCCACAATTCTAAGCAACATATATCTCTCAACTAAGAGCTTACCGCGTCTCTATTTGTCTCCGGACTCCAATCCATCTCTCTGTGAGTTGTTGGGCTTTTTCCTGGTAGCGCTCTAGCTCAGGACTGCGCTCAGCATGTAGATGACTAAGCTGAGTGCCTGCTTCCCGTGCCAGCTGTACCTCTGAGCTCAGAGACTGGAAGATGTGCTCCTGCTCCTTCAGCTCTGAATGCCACTTCTGACCAAAAAATAAATATATTACATATATATATATATAAATTAATTCATGCAGGATTTTAACAACAAATTGCTTAACTGGAAAAAATGATGATGGAAATCAGATTAAGTGGAAAAGTGATGGCATATTGTCGCCCCTCCCCGCGGCCTTCACATCAAAAATATTTGAAATTGCTTTGTGACAATGTCATTTGTAAAAAGTACTATTCAAACAAAATTGAACTGACCCAAATTAAAATTTCCGAAAGGCACATCTACACTGGCTACTAGATTTAACTGCCAAAGATGATAAAGAACGGTTCAAATGGCTTTCGAGTTCTGACCCTAAATTGAAATGATTACAGACTGAAGCCTAAATCCCATGCACTATATGCTGGTGGGATAATTAAAATGTTATAAATGGTTTTCAAGCCTGTTCTTGAAATGAGAACTACCCATATTTTAACATGAAGAAAATATGAACTGCAGAAATCCCAAAATATCAAAAGGCACAACTACACAACTACACCTAGTAGAAGTAACAGCTAATTTTAATGAAGAAATTTCAACGGTTTCAGAGATCTGGCCTGAAAATTAAATGATTACAAATGGACGTATGTACGTACCGATGACTACAATCCCCTGCATTATACGCATATATATATATATATATATATATATATAGCTCTACCTTATTGTATCAAGCACTGTCTTACAGAAAATCGACTAAGGATTTTATATTATATA
>JBCNYG010000001.1:45374301-45393887 GCA_039654305.1 Porochilus rendahli | reverse complement strand
ATGTAGGAAAGGGGGGGGGGGTTGGGGAGAGATATCGAGGTGAGGTGGGGGAGTGTGCAAGAGTGTTACACACACACACACACACACACACACACACACACACACACACACACACACACACAAGCTTTTAAAAAGTGAATTCGAACTTACGAGCAGCTTGCAGTACTGGTTCTCCAGCTTGGCCAAGGTTTCAGTATAACTACTTCGGAAATTGGAAGAGACACGTGGCTAAAGAAAAAAGATTACACAGAGGACTCAATCAATATTAGGCCAGAAAAGTGTGATAAACTTAGTGTGTGTGTGTTTGTATTTGTAAGGTACCTCATAACTACGAGCCTCCTTCAAGCTGTGAAGCAGGTTTTCCACAGCAGTGTGAATGGTATGATGATCTTGCAAGTGCTGATCTACAGACGGCAAGTCGGTACCCCACTCAGCCCGCTCCAGTAGCTCCTACCACACACAGACACACACACGATTTGAATCCCGATGTTACCTTGTACAAATAAAGAGACCCAACGCAGGGGTATAAGACAAACATTTACTTTTATGTTCAGTATGTAAGTATTGCTAATTCTGGCCACATTTTAAAATGCTGTTTGCATTTTTTCAGGAAAAAAAAATCCTGAGGAAAAAACACATCCACAACACAAAAACCTAGTGCCACTTCCAAGAGATCCTGAATGTACTACATAAAAGATATTTTTCTCTATTCATTTTCTACATAATGAACATACAACACAATCAAACCTGTGTTGCTTCCACCCATCCCAGAAGTTCGTAAATGAAACGCAGGCTCCCTTCGTCCTCTGACGATGACATGGCCACTAGCTCCGAACGAGACATGGGCCGTCTGAGCAAGTTCGCCATGACGCCTGCCGCCCCCAGCAATGTCTGGGCTCCCAGTGTGGCCAAGCTCCCCGACGACAGCCTCTGAGTCTGCTCTCCCATCATTTCTCCTGACAGGAAGTGGCCTTTTCTGTAAACACTGGAGCACTGCAGTCGCAGGGAGACCAGTTCCTCCTGCAGACGTGTCACTCTAAAGTAATTAAAAAATAAATAAATGAATAAAAGCACAGCAGCAATCAGAGAGAAAGAGAAATCAGACTTGTCAAGAGAAATACAGAAATCTGAACAAGCTACAGTACAAAACTTTTATTCTCTATTCTCTGTTCCACTTCCCTGTAACATTGACACCCACGTCAATTCTCCCTGTCACACACCTGAAGGCCAGCTGCTCGACTTGGAAGTACTTCTCATCTCGGAGGATTTGCAGGTCCAGCTGCATTTGGCGAATGAGAGCCTCGCAGTCCTGCAGGTATGCACCCAGCTCCTGCTCACAACGCGCTTGCTCGCCTCTCTCCAGCTGAGACATGTCCTGAAATGACGCACAAGGTGGATACGGTGGGTATTTTTTCACTGCATTCTCGCACTTTAACAGAACTCTGGAACTCTAAAGCAGGATTCACACAGGAAGCGGTGAGAGGCACACATCACTGATCACCAGCGGAATCTGATCATGAGCAACGACAGGAGAAATTTTCTCAAGAAATGTGAAGTGGGTGGGCGCAAAGTTCAACTTGAAAGTTCAAGTTCACACAAGCGATTCAAGCAATTATTAATCAGAGCTTAAAGATACCTTTGAGTGAAAGATGCTGCCAAACACTGTGACCCCAAACTTTTTTCAATTCGCTTCCTTAAACTGTGTAAAATAGATGATTTCATGTGCACGTCACTGGCAAAGCGATTCTTGTCTCGCGCGTCGCTTCCTCTGTGAATGCGACTTAGGAGTGACCCGAATCAGTTTAATGCACAGTGATGCCACTGTTCACTGAGACAAAGCGTTTGATTTAGCATTGTTCTTACTGAGCAGCTGGCTAGTTTAGCAGTGTATGGTAGTAACATTACTACTGACAAAAAGACTCTGTCATAGGGTATTCAAATTTAATTTAATTTAAAAAATAACAAAACAAAAATAATTACCATGCCCTTGTTAATAGAAATCAGACAAAATGAAAACAACATACAGAATGAACAGAATGCAACCAATCAAATAAGCAGTTAAAGACAAACAAAGAAATACTGAAGTAGGGATTGGGGCGCCAGAGTGGTGCACTGGTTAGCAAGAACTCTCAGCAAGAAGGTCCTGGGTTCGTGTTCTGAGCATGGTGAGGGCGTTTCTGTGTGAAGTTTGCATGTTCTTTAAGAACTTGTGTAGGTTTCCTCGAGGTGCTCCCGTTTCCTCCGACAGTCCAAAGGCATGCACATTAGGCTAATTGGTTTCTCCAAAATTCACCCGTAAGTGGTAATGGTTTTGTGTATGTTGGCACTGCGATGAACTAATGAGCTCGTCAGAGCGCACCCCGTCTTCATCCAGAGTCGGCTGAGATAGGCTCCAGCCTCCCTGTGACCCGAGGAGGATTAAGCGGTTCGAATGAATGAATCACTATCATAGAGAAGATGTACAAAACGTGCAAAAATACGCTGGTTTCTGTGAATCCTTTGAGAGCAATACATCCAAAATCAAAATCATATTGAAACCAACAAAAAAAAAAAAATGAAATAAAAAAATGTTTAAAATGGCTCCCAAACCCAAAGGGGCATTATATTTTGCACAGGGGTTGCCTTTACTCACCGATTGCAGTGTGTTCTTGGCCAGAGTGAGTTTCTCCTCACAGTCTACAGCCATGTTCTGAATCTTATTAGCCATCTGTAGGAGCAGCTCCAGTCTGAAATCCAAACAAAACAATCCTGTTAGAAACTTCTCTTATTCAAAGGAACAAAATAATGTATTACTTTATTTAATTACTCTATCCTTTAAAGCTCTATAAATGTGATTTTTGTTCAGCCAGCCTGCCGTGATATCGTCTTTCACCTTTCCACAGCAGGCCGCAGTGCCTTCTCTCTCTCCAGCATCTCCAGGATCAGTTTCCCCCACTGCTCCTCCAGGTCGTTAGGGTGTAATCCCTGTGGAAGTTTGAGGCGCCCGAACTCAATCCATACCTAAAGAGGAAAGAACACACACACACAGAGTGTGTGTAAGAGAGTCAGAGAGGAAAAAGAACAGAAAATACTTTATAATCTTGTCCCTGGGACAAGGACAACAATCTTTCTTCTCTATCCCTGCCGTTAATTTCCGTGTATAAAGCATTCATATCCTGATTTTCCCGGGACTCATGTTCCTGCAGAGTTTCTCTCAACCAACACGACAAACAGCATTCTGCATTCCACAGCAGAATCAAGGCCATCATTGCATTCCTCCATTCCTTCTCTTTATTTATTCGTTTCCTTTCTCCAGCAGTCATTCCTTACCTCCAGCAGCTTGTAAAGATGTTCGACGTTCCCCTTCTCTGTCTCCTTAGCAGGAATCTCTGTTTCTTTGAAGTGGACATATTCATTGTAAAGTGCCTGAGGGTTGAAAAGACAAATGAAAAAAAAAATTGAATGTAGATATTTTACCTTCCAGCAAGTCATAGTTTATAATCACACAAAAAGTTCTGAAATCTGTGTGTTGTTAAAATTTCATACAATAAAGAAAAGAGTACGATACCTTAAGCTCCACAGGGTTCTGGGGGAAGTTCTTGTTGGCCATGAGGGCTGTGTGCTGCCTCGTCCACTGCTGTAATGAGGAGAAATGAGACTGGTACTCTGCCCATCGCTGGTCAACCTCCTGAGAGAAAAAACAAGAAGAGAATAAATTTATGAGTGAAGCAAAGGATGATGCATGTGTTAAAAAGTTATGTGTGGATGATCAGTGCATGTACTTGTGGTGTAATTCCTTCTCCTCCCTCTGGGATCTTGGGAAAGGCATCATAGATTGAGGACACATAGGTGATGACTGATTTCTCATCCGGTGACGGCACATCCACATCTATTGTGAAACAGAAAGCAGTGGGCGTATAGATCAATGAACACAGGTTGCGTAATAAACGTATAATGCAGGCTATAAACACATGATCTATAGTTAATGATGAGCGTAATGTTAGTGTTAGCGTGTACAGGATTTTTTTGGCTAGGCAGCATATAAACATTTTCATACATGAACTGGCTCCACAGAGGCCTGACCTTAACTCTATTTAAGTCTTTGAAATGTGCTGGAGAAGATTTTCACTTATGGCCTTTGGTAGACGACCTAATGCAGAGTGACTTACAATGATCAAATTATTCAACTGAGCAATTGAGGGTTAAGGGCCTTGCTCAAGAGCCTAACAGTAGATGAACTGGTGATCGAACCCCAGAGTTTAGTATCAGTAACCCATTGCCGACACCACTGAGCCAGAACTGCCCTGAGTCGACTTCATAGAGCAGTTTGATTTTCCCCATCATCAATTCAAGATGTCGGTGAAAAATGAACCCTACTCTGGATGGAATTAAATGTTGTGGAGTTTGGTTTGTTGATTATACACTGTAATCAAGTGGTTGGTTGGGGTTCAAGCCCCACTCTCACCAATCTACCACTGGTGGGCCCTTGAGCAAGACCCCTAACCCCTACATGCGCCAAAAATGTAAACAAAGTCTACAACAAAGACTTCCAAACACATAGATCATTGGAAAGTCACCTCTGTTTAAGGACATTCTTGAAATGTTTTCATCAAACCCTTTAATAAACTAAATTATTCTTAACACACTACTGCTACTACAACTACTAATACTTTTACGAATAATTGCTTTTTTGATCTTCGTAAGTAGTAAGATCACTTGCATGAATTAACTTTAAAAGACAAAAGGAGAAAGGTTAATATATGGAGATCTGCAAGAAAACTTGTTTATGTGTAATTAGGATAAAAGCAAAGAATGTAAAGTCAGACTACACAAACTGAACGCTACCTTCAGCATCCAGAAGTCTTGTCACCCCTAACGATTCTGCAATCTCAAACGCTTGCTCCAGGTTGTCACGGTTACTTTGGCGTGCCACCAGCTCCATGTCGATCAGGTCTGGCCTGAATTTTACAATGGAGAGAATAGAGTTGTGAACACTAAGAGCTCTGTAACAGTGCATACAATGCTTAGCGGTCTAAACAGTATCATTCATGCTCTCTACTCTTTCTAAATTAACATAAGGTTAATTTTAATGTAATTAATCTTGGGTTATATTCAGCACTGTAGCCAGTATGGAGTAAGTCACAAAGCCATGAGTGAGCGACTTTGTGTGAAGACGTTGTTGTCGTGTTTGTGCGCATGTGTGCACCTGTATCTGTGCAGGAGAGCATTGAAAATGCGGCCATCGTTCCAGCTGGAGGAAAAGTTGACACAGCGAATGCCAGGGTAGCCCTCGGTGGCCTTCTGAGTCCATAGCAAAAGCTTCTCCTTGGCTGTCAAGTCCCCTGACTCACCACTCACATATATTTCAGAGATCTGTCGGGAAAAATGGATGACTGATCTGTTAAACACAGGAAGTTGAGAATGAAATTTCAATCTGCAGAATTCATTCTTTCAGAGATGGTACTTATTTATCAGAGAGAGGAAAAAATGTAGAAATGCATCACAGACATGACACCAGGTGGACACAAGAAAACCTTAGGGAATGTACCTAAGGAAAAAAAAAAGGAAGGAGCTTGTTCTTTTATCTCTCTCTCTCTCTCTCTCTCTCTCTCTCTCTCTCTCTCTCTCTCTCTCTCTTTCCATCTATGCATCTTACACATACAGGGTGTCCATATAAAACCTTACATATTTTAATGATAAATTTAAAAAAAAACCTTTAAAGATAATTAATTAATTATTTATCATTTATTTTTTGTTAATTTATTGTTTATTTACACACAAAACTTTTAGCCATCATGTTTTAAGGAGGCCTTAATTGTTAAGCTACCAGTCCCATCCTGTGGCAGAAAAATCTTCTGTATAACACACACAGACATTTTTTACACACAAACACACACACACAGTTTCTTCAGGTCTTCACACACAAACATTATTTTTTATTATAGTACATCCACAACGTTCTCTTGATTAACACTCCCCTCTTCCAATCATCACTTCAACTTCCACTCCCCTTCATCTCTTCTGTGGCATCACCATCACATGCTCACTGCTTTGCCTCACAGCAATCTTCTACTTCTTAATCTCTCTCTCTCTCTCCCTCATTCTCTACCACAAGGCCATTTGTGCTATTTTTTCTAATCATTCTCTCTTTGCATAAAAGCAAACAGAATGTAGTATCATTCATCTGTATTCCTTCGTCATCCCTTTCTCTCATGCTCTACACACGTTTCGAGTGCCAGTACAAAGCAACCCGAAACTCAGAACAGAAGCTGGTTAGTGACTCTGGGGAATCAGAGCAAACAAGGGCGTGAGGGAGACAGCAAGAGAGACCGATAAATCCCAGACATACAATATTCATATTCAGCCTCTTACAGTAAAGATGATGAGGTCAAGCTGTACAGATCATAAATAAAACAGATCATAAACTGGAGTAGTTTTGCTCTTTGTTTGAATATATTCCCTGTATAACTGAACTATTTCTGCATTACTACAAACATCACACACTGCTCGAATCCGAAAACAAGGCCATAAAAAACACCAACAACCCACAAAAAGGCTTCTCACGTATAAAGTCTCAGCTCCTTCTATGTTCAAGCCCTAGAGAAGTGAAGTTGATCTATTTAGCAGTGCAGTTTCTGCAGGGAAGAAATGCCAATTTTTTTTAGTAAAGGGAGTGTACTGCCGTTTTAACTCAAGATATCCACTCACACTATGCCATTCTGTACAATTAACAAAAAACAAACACAACTATAACAATTAAATAAAATTATAATGACTTTTTCATTAGCTTTTTCATTTTAAAAGTATAAAATACTATAGTATAAATTCAGTCCATCTGCTAAAATCGCTGCACCATACAAGATGTGCAGGGTGTACTCTGCCCTCGCCCAGAGTTGGGTGCCTGCCTCCCCGCGACTCTTATTAGGATTAAGCGGTTTAGAAAATAAAGAGAGTCGAAGGAAGGCTAGATATCTCAGCTGACTCTGGGTGAAGGTTGGGTACATCCCGAACAGCTCACCCAGGACTTTCTTGCTGTGAGGCGGACATGCTAACAACTACACCATTGTGTCACCGCTGCCTTGTGCTATGCTTTTCCTTATTATTCCTTATTATAATAATTTTCTCATTGTTAATGTCTCCTGTTATTTTCAGGGTATTTTCAGTACACTTTCCTCTGTCACCCATCTCTAGTAATGTATTCTCATTTTCCCTCATCAGGCTTCACCAAGTATTAGCCCTCAGAAAATGTATGAAATTTGTTCTTTCAGAGATGTAAATTTGGTTTTAGACTTGTTCTAAATTATGGGGGCCTCAAAACCTTTAATTATGTAAACACGGGGTGGGGGTGGGATGGGGGAGGGTGAATGACATATCTACATGTCAACAGTGCTCCCATTAGAAAACACTGAAGGTTCCCTTTAGGACATAGAGACAAGACTGACAGTGAAGCCTCGGTGTCACATAGTCATAATGACATGACAGTAGATGGACAGTGGATGGAGGTCAGCATTATCCCATAAATATCCCGCACACTTCCATGGAATACATAAGAGCTACGGAGCTACTATGGGAGCCAAGGGGGCATTGGCTTCCCTTCCCAGGAAGTACTGATGTATTGAAAATTACTGTCTTTCAAGTGCCAGATTTATTTAAATGTTATCACAGTGAAGGCATACATGGCCTACAAGATGTTACCATAGATTGCCGTGGATGAAAAAATCTACATAAAACAGCGACTACACGTTTCTCAGGCAAGTGAATATTTCCTCTGCCCATATTTTTACGACAGAAAGCCTTCAACATCCACCACAATGGTCATGGAATGGCTGTGGTAACCCACAGCTACATGAGCTCTTAGCTTTAACATCAGTGTAAGGAAAACCTGTTTCCAGCACCTTCCCTCAATGCCTGCATCACACAGCTCACACTAAGGCAAGATACCAGTAGCAACACCCTTTAAGGAGTCTTACTTTATACTGCTAGAGTTCTTAAGAAATTAAACCTGGTATCTGATTACAAAAATAAAAAATTAAATCAACGCACATATAGAGCTGGATGAGAAATGAAATATACAAAGAGATACTGGACCCAACAGGGCCATTAACAATTAAGAATGTTCAAAAAAAAAAAAAAAGAGAACGACACAAAGTAAGGCAAAAATTTAAATAGCCTAGCCCCCTGAGAAGGCCTGCTTGCAGTTGTCCTGATTAATCCAGCTTTAAATGTAGTGAAATAAGACAGAGTGTGCATGAGTACAAGGACTAGTCACAAAGTGTACCGATCTGCTGTACTTGTATGCACTGTTTGAGCTTCTAGTCATTCTAACAGGTGGGTTGCCATAAAATCATCACCACCTATACTAGTTTACTGCTACACCAGAAAAGGTTAAGGAGTAATCATCTGATTTAAAAGAAGGCTATTACAACATTGTAACAAAAGCCATAATTTCTTCTCCTGAGTGCTTGTGATAAGGAGAGAAGAATGTGCCAAATGCACGATACATTGATCTGCATCACTGAACCGGACAGAAGATAAATAGAGTGCACTGAAAGCATCTGATGATGTATCTGCATGCAAGTAACGTGCATAATATAGCAGCAGGGGCCATATCAGTAGCATAGGACAAACAGATTGTCTTAGGGCTATTAGTGGGTTTATTTATTGGCACTCTTAACAAAGGTTCTGATTCAGTACATAGGCTACTTTATGACCTGGTGGGCTAGCTAGCTAGCAAAAGAAAGAATAGTACTGAAAAAAGAAAAAGAGCTATGCTGTTGAGTGATGATTAGGCTCATGGGAAGTGGTCAGGAAGGAGGTGGAGATGTCTGGTTCGTGATATATCAAGTAAGTAAGACATATAGTTTTAAGTCTGAAAGTTGTGCACAAAATGTGGCACTCACAAAAGAAACAATAACTCTTTTCAACCATTCATTAAAAGCTGCCTCTAGACTGCAAGCATGTCTGACCTGAGAGAGCGGCTGTGATGGTTTCTCTGGCGGGGAGATGGGACTCTCCAATACTGAAGTGTTTAGCACTTCGGAAGAACTTCCCCAATCTGTCTGAGCAGTGCCGGCTCTGTCTGGAGAGGTAATAGGCACATCACTGGCATAACCTGAAGACTGGGGATCTTGCAAGGGACCACCAGTACCCTCTACATCCTGAGTACGACTGTCCAATAAGAATCCTTTCACTGGTTTACCAACAGCAACTGGTGGATTGGTGATACCGATATCTGTGGATGATTGTCTCTCTCCTTCCAACACCTGCACTTTCTGAATGCCACCAACAACAGGAGATGCAACAGGTGGTTCTGTGTGCACTTCCACTCCACGGTCATGCCATGAAGGTGAACCATAATCCCTTGGGTAGACTGTACGGACTACGCAGAGCCTGCCATCAACCTCGCGAATGTGTACTATTCCCTTCTGTTCCATTTCCGAGGCATCATCAAACAGTTCACATGGCTTACTTTTGACTTTGTCTTCTGGCTCCAATTCTCCACTCTTGGCACTAAAAATACAGGGTCTTTCAAGAATTCCCTGAACCCGGCCTTGAACCCGGCAGACTGTACCTCCTCCAGGTGTCATGCTGCCCTGGTTTGCCTTTGTTTGGGATCGCTCGGTCAGCTTTTCATCTGTGCTTGGATGGAATGCCCCCATCCATGCTGGACTAGGAGCGGGAGATAAAATAGCCACCCTGCTTCCCCTCAATGTCCCCGTGCTCCCTAAGATAGGTGCTACACCGGGAACTAGGACCACCTGGGTCGGCGTTTCAGTCTCCGCTTTGCTAGATCCTAATGTGTTTAAAGCATCATCTGTGGTAGTTACTTTGGCCTCGCCTCTAAGCAAAACCTTTTCAAATTCCTCTTTTTTCTCAGCCTCTGTATCAACATGTCTCTGTGACTTTTTCGCTTTACGCTTTCGCCTGAAGCGGAGTTTCCTCTTTGGTGACAGAGGATGGGCACCACCTGGTCCTGTTTCTCTTGGCTGCTTAACACAACCAAGAGAGCTCCCCATTTCCACAGTAAACAGTTATTTAACAGCTGCTTAAAGGTGAATACTGGAGAACGTTCGGGAACAATTGTAAGATCATGTAAGATGCTTTATTTTCAACCTCTGTAAGTCAGATCTGCACACCTGCAGCTGCTCCACCTGTTCATCCTCAGCGGACACACAATGCTGTGGTCAAGCCATCAATCATGCACCGATATTACCGTGGCACCTCTGAATTCTCAAGGACAAAAGCATTAATGTCGGTCCCTCTTCTTATGAATTACTGACGTCCAATAGTGTGCTTTTTAGCCTTAATCCAATCATCCATGGAGATCAGACACGGTGCTTTTTCAGAGAGATCGCAGTGTCCTTCTATACCATTTCATAAGCTGTGTTGCAAAGCAGGGAATCCTGTACTACAAATTTGGCTCACACTCTGCTGGTATTTAGTTAGAAATGGCAAGAGCTGCAGTGCAGACACACATGCACACTATCTCTCATGAGTTTGCATACACACAAGACTGAGTCAGGACACATGATTTCTGCAGAAGGGCGAAAATGTCCCATAGTTCGCCTTTAAATATACACAAACTGGTTGGAATTTGGAAATGTCCAAGGTGTGATCAAGGCGCTCTTCCCTTCCAGATTTCACCGGCATGTATTATTGACAGTCCGGTCTGTTGACTGTTGTAACAATAGTACCTGTGATAGTGGACAAACATTTAGGTTAGTCATCTGCTGGCAGGCAGAAAGGATGCATTAGATAAGCCTTGAAATTTTGATGAGCTGTCAATCAGAGCCACTGACAGCACAGCATCTTAATTCCCAGAGTCCCTTGTGTGCATGTATAAGGCTCCAAATGTGCACAGTGTTAAATCAGTCACCAGCAGCAATGGGAGGAGGGAGAACAGCGTGCCTTGCCTCCACTGTCACGGTAACTGATGTCACATGCACCGAGAGAAGACATTTATGTCAATAAAGAGGGCAGAGAGCGTTATGAGTCAAGCGACTACACAACCTTGCATGCACTGCACTCTCAAATACGCCAAAGGAACACACAGACAGCTCACTATCCCCCAACGTTGGTAACTGTGGCCATGACTAATCCCATGATACACCTTACGCTATTTGTAGACTTTGGTTTGGGGTGCTCGTCTCCTCTTTGTCTCTCCATTGAAGATGTTCTCCTCCACAGGCAGAATGCCACTCCCTTGTGCCGTTGGCCTCTCTGGAAGAGGAATCAAATCAGAGCAGCTGTACTCTCTACCCTAACCCACTCTGGATGAAGTGCCGTGCAGAGGAACATCAGGAAATCTATCCAGTGCCTGGATATGTGTGTTGATTAGAGACAGCTGCAGATGCTCCGGTCAGAGAGAAAGCAGTACGAGCTCCATTGCTCGAGCAGTACACAACGGATCTGGTTGATCTGGGGCTCTAACAGAATCAGAAAATATAGGTGTCTCGAAGGGTAAAAGAAGCAGCGTGCGTGTCAGCAATCCCGTGATCCCAAGAATGTGTCTCACTGGTGATCCTCCAAAGGCCGGCGATGAAGAAAAGCCAGGGATTCCAGTAGAAGCGTGCTGCCTGCCTCCTCGCTCTGTCGCTGGGCAACTCGGCTGCTCTCTCTCCTTTGCCGGCAAACAGAAGTCTAATCTCCAGTCTGCTGCAGCCTCACACAACACACTGCTGCTGTAGCTCTCTCCCTCCCTTTCCCCTCTCTCTCTCTCTCCTCATATCGGCTTCCTTGTCCCTCCCTCTCTCTTGCTTTCTCACTCATGCTCGCAGTTGTGAGCTCAGAGCTTTGCATGGATGTGCACACACATACTCGCATGCACACAAAATAAATAAACAAATAAAGCCCTAATTCTTGCCAGACTCTGAAAAGGAGATGTTCTAAATTTTCATAAAAAAAAAAAAAAACAATTTTTAATGCAAACACTTAATTCGGGCTGAGAAACCCATTTTAATTATTGGCAAAGAAACTGGAATAATGACATCAGAGTACGAATACAAGAAGGCGCTGATTGTCAGGTGTCAATTAGGGAAGACCGTGTGCTCATCACTCAACACAAACATGACATTAATCCTGTGTGCAATATTATAGTTAACCCAGTGCCGGAATGGAGTCTGAATAAGGACCCGATGACATAGTCATTATTCCATCAGTCCCACCACTATGTCTATCTACAACTGTAGACTAAATGAGTAATCTGAACAGGCATTTATTTCTGTGCCATTCTCCCACTCCCACAATCACTCACAATCATCTATGCCACTCACGTGGTAGACAGACGAGATCATTACATTAATGTTTTAAGCAATGCGAAAGGAAGTTCCTTGGCATTCAGGCCTGCTGGGAACCATTTGATGATTGACTCTATTGCAACGTTATCACTTTGGTTGTGTAAATGGTTTTCTTCCTGAACCTTTCAGTATGTAAACAGCTCCTTTAGAAAAACTGCACTCACTGAAACCTCTGCTGTCGACAAAATCCTCCACTACACAAATTCACGACTCGGAAACTGAGATAAAAATATATAAGGGCAATATGAGGACAAACCGAGAATAATTCATTCCAGAGTTAGCTTAAATCACATGGGTAGTTTCTGGGGGACGTGTCCCAAATTGAGTGTGAGAGACAGGATGATAAGCCTCCTGTGGCGGTATAGAACACCGGCTGGTTTTGAAGTGGCCAAAATCAGATGGTGGTGTTCATTTTAGGTCACATTAGTGATGGTGTCAGCTGATGGTACTGAATCTCAACATGGACTAAATGTCTATGCACAAATGTCATGAGTATCCAACATGGGTACAGACTCTGATTTGGTACAACCTCGCACTTCCTTCATACAGCTCATCTCAAGATCACACTGAGCTGCAGGGTTGTTCAGAACTGCTTACCATCCACTGTAACAGCGTTTATTCCCATCATACCCAGGGACTTTCCTTACACCCCCCTTCCAACATCCTCCTCCCCTCTGCTGCATCATGTCTGCAGAGTCACATAAAACACAGTCTCCATAGCAACAGGCTTCCTATGTCACCTTGTGACATCATCCAGCTTTTGAGATCCATGGTGCCCTCTAGTGGACTAAGCTCAAAAATGTAGCCTTTTCTTAAAAATCACATGATTAGCACAGAATGCAATGCACCATACGGTAGACAAAACCAGTCAAATCATTCAACACAGACAAAAATCTTTAATGTTTTTCGACTTTCATGGCTCTGAATATCACAATGAATCGAAAGGGATATTTATGGGTACACAATGTCCTACATTCTTCTTCTCGTTGCTTAGTACAGAAAGCGTGTCACTGCTCTGAATATCAAAAGACAGGTAAAATGGGTAACTCAATTGTCTCAGCTGGCTGCAGACAAATTGAGCACTTAATTAAGAAACAATAACCCATGTGAGTGTCACCCATTACTTCTAAAAATCACAAGCCCACTCATACACACTTACAGAAACAGACAGATAGACACAGACATGCTCAAGTCAACAGACAGAAATAGAAAGACAATCACAGACAGATAGACAAAGAAGAAAAAAGGCACAGGCCAAGAGATGCAGGCTGATCAGCTGACACAAACAGAGAGACAGACAGAAAGACATAGTAAGAAACAGACAGATAGAAAGATGGACAGACACAAAGATTTTCCGGACAGAGATTAGATTAGCCACATATTTTAAAAGCTATTGTTGAAACTCCTCCCTGAGAAAGTTTTAATTTATTTCATATTTTTATTTATATATTTTAAATAATAAAAAAACTGATTCACCTCCAACTCCACTTTGCACTATGTCAGTCATTTACCCATCCTGCTCCATCCACTCATCCACACCGAGTCCAAGGAGTGAATGATTAAGTTCATAAACAGAATTCTTCTTGCACTGACGCTTCTCCTCTCTCTTGTTCTCTCCTAATTTAGTCATCCTTACTTTGCTTTTTTATTGGAATCACACCCCTGTAGCTCTCACTGACAGAAGACGACTGTGCTGGCTAACAAACAGCAGCTATTAAAGCTGTAAGCACTACCATACACAATCAACTAGATCGTCTCCACATGTCTCACAAAGACCCAGCGATTCTATAACTGAAATCCAGAGGAAGAAAACTTACCTGGAAGTGGAGGATGATGGTCCAAATCAAGCCGAGAGTTAGCTTTGGGTTTCCGTCTGTAATGTCATCGTTTCTGATATTAACCAGTTTGACCTGAAATAAACAATTTAATGGTTATTTACAGTCCACAACAAAAATGCACATGAACAGTTATTCATATTATCATTTGATTATACCACGACTGCATTTATTTTTATTACTGCATTTCATCACAAGACCATTTCTAAAGCGTAAAAGTATATTTACAAAATTTTCTTTAAAGGAGCCGTTTGTAATGTACACCTTTCTCCACTGCCTACCCACTCAACTTTTGTAGGCAAATGAGATGTAACAACTTACCCAACCAGACCCTACATTCGAAAAGGACATGAAGTTTATATGTTGAGTGGTTGTCCCATACCTGTCTCTGTTTAAGGAAGTCCAAGGCAATCTGCACGTTCTGCAGTCGATGGAATCGCATTCGGCCCTTTTCTCTGGGCTGGAAAAAAAACAACAACAGTGAGATGGAGAGAAAATAAAAATGTGCCATTTATAGTTCCCAGCTTCCTGGCAATGGGAGAAAGGACAATGTCGCTTACAAAGCCAAAAGCAGAGGAAGAAGAAAAAGAAGCAGAGAGATTAAGAGCAAAGCTTTAGGACTAGTGTGTTATTTAGAAATAATTATTAATAAAAGCTTCTTGCAAAGCGTTGGGAATGGTTTACGGTTATTTGACACAAAAACCTCCCACACTGGAAACCTGCATTCATCTTCAGTCCATGCACGAACACACACTGTGAGTTTGTGGTTACTTCAATTCCTCTGTTACACAAAAAAACCCACACTCTTTCTGCTTTAATCACATCAGACACACCAGAAGGAGGCAAGGAAGCCACGCTGAGGTGCACGAACACACATACACACAAGGTTGCAGTGGCCTGCTTGCAGAATGCAGGTGTAGTTTTTCATCTCTGCAGGAGTGGGAACAGGATCGGCTCAATGACTGGGGCAGAAGAGGCACATTACAGAGCAGCCTACGGCCTACCCTAATACCCTAGTGCTGATAACACAGCAGTGACTACTGAGCAGCAGGTGAAGGTTTGCCTGCCTTTAGGTCTCTACATGGGCTTATACATGGGCCCTTAGAATCTGTACAATCCATTCACAAGAATAACAACTACATATGATTTTGTATTTTTTAAAGCATTGAGAAGTTTAACAAACAATCATGTTGAACCTCTAGTATTTATCTAGGTGGAAGAAGGACACAGAAATTGCACAAACTGGGTTGTCCTTATCCAGACACACAGATGTGTTTAAAACATTTAAAACATAGGAAATGAGTTGTTTACTTATTATCTCTTCAGAGATGACCCGACTGATGCCATGATGGCCACAGATTAAAAAGTCAAAATGCCTCTGTTGCCACCTTATGGCTGACCACAGTGTTTATAATCTCGCTGACCTCCACATCAGTGAAATTTACACACTTAGGTAACTGTGCATCAGTCACTTCTTTGTGTTAAAAACCATCTACATTATTTCATAATTTGGTGTGGTAGTTCTAGCCGGTTTTTATTCAATTTATTTAAGCCAGGTTTTGTCATTGTTGTTTATAAATTGATTTATCCTTCAACATCATCACGGGGAGGTTTTTAAAATAATAATAATAATAATAATAAATATATAATATTTTTAAGTAGCTTTACAAAAAAAAAAAAACATTTTCCAATAGATTAAAAAAAAATCCAGTAGCTTTTAAAAATGTAATATTTTTCTGTTGTTATAAAATAAAGCTACTGAAAAAACTTGTTTTCTCATGATTAAAACCATGGCGCTTATCTGTTTTTGAACTCTAACTCTTCATTCACACTGACACCTGTGGCAATCAAGAAAATTAGAGTAATGTACATGTTTTTGGATTGTTGGAGGAAACCTTGCTATACTTGAAGAAATCCCATACAAGTTCAGGGAGAACATGCAAACTTCATACAGAATGTCCTTGCTGAGCCAGGGATTCAAACCAAGAACCCTGGTTCACCTCTAGCCGTAAGCGGACATGCTAACCACTTTGTGATCGTGACACCCGTTTTTTTTTTTCTTTCATACAAAATATTTTTGACATCTTTACTGCATTTTGAAGAAAAATACCTCCACATTTTCAAATTCTGTTGACGATAATCAGATAAAGTCATTAAGTAATTGTTTTTATAAACATCAGAAAGTTTTTTGGAATCAAAAACAAAATTTACACTTTACCGGATTACAAGGAGTAAGCACATCAATATCTGTTACTGTGCACACCTTATCAGGAAAGTCTGGATTGTGACAGTGAACTATCAACATTTAGCTAATAAGTATCATCAGATTCATCTTCATGCTAGGAAAGTAAATTATTTAGAAATTAAACTTTTGTGATTCAGCGTCAGCTAAGATTTTCAAATATTCCTGTGTGGAAGTGACACTAATTTACCATCAGTAACTAAAATCCACTACACACATTTTTCTTTTGGGAAATTATACAAATATTGTAGTTCAACTTAATTTATTAATTTACAATACAAATTTTTTATTTTCTTTTATTATTACTATTATTATTATTGCTTTTTTTAACAAACATATTTGATTAGAAATGTAACAGCTCAATAAGCTGATTAAGAAATGCTTATAAACCACCTCTGGATGTCTCTTATCCAGCTGTGGCAGAGGTCAGTGACAGTTCTAGATCTAACAGCAATGTAAATATGCAGGTACTAAACCTGAGAGCTACAGTACGAGCACAGACTACAGCACAACGTTTCTCTGTATCATATGGCAGGTTATACAATTTTGTGCAAAGGTTTGCATTCCCTATGGTTTCAGAGTTGCATATGTGAGAGTAAAGGCTCATTTATTCTCTTTGTGCAAGATGGATACAGATAAAGACCTTTCAAACAGAAAAGCTGAGAGGAGATTGGATGACAGGAATAGGAAAAAACGATTTGCTTGTGCTCACAAAAAGACCTTGAGAAGTAAAGTGGAGCTGCTGCTGATGGGGTGAATACGTCACCTCTTCACCTTTCAAGTGGCAACACAAAACAATCTCCACAGTCACCATGTGTGTTACTGTTGGAAAATCTGGACACTAAACTGCCCTCTAGTGGCTGTACAGCTGAACATCAATATCAATGTAAAACACTTGCACAAGTGGGTGGAGTTGGTGAAACATTTAAAACAGATGTCTCTATTTTCGTATGTATCGAGAGCATAAATAAGCCTTTCACGATTACAGTCTTTGATCTATTTAGCTGTTTACACTATCCTAACATTCGCAAAATTTTAATATACAACTTTACAGAAGCCCAGACGCCCACATATTTATAAAGTAAAATTTTGGACTACATTCACCCTTAGTGTATGCAAACTGTCGCACAGAACTGTAAATTGTGCAGGTTCTAACCTCAAGGCCTGTATAACCTTTTATAAAAATGTGTGTTCTCTGAATACAATCATGTGGGTGTGGCAGCTCTAAATTTGGCCATCCTAATAACAATCATGGAGGCACATTCTCCACTCAATCCACCAATTTACCAAAACTGGAGCATAAAGTTTGCCGCATATGAGTGTATAGGAATATTCCGGTTGAGTGATACTCTATAGGGTTAAAGTGCACATCACTCGCATGCAGCAACAGGATACACAACACAGTGTGTGGTGCTTAGGCCAGTGTGGAGGGTACGAAGGAGGGTAAGGAGGTGTCACACATACTCCCTGATCTCCATCCTCTTCATCCTCCCCACCCAGTAAGATGAGTGGAGGGGCACGAGACATGTACGGCCTCTGCAGAGTCGACGCAGCCTTGTGCTGATCACAACAGAGAGGGATGAAAAATGAAATGCTCAACATTAAGCAATGAGAAGAAGGTAAGACAGCAGTGGACAGACAGAGCAATGAAAATAAAAAACAACAAGAATTAACTGAATACACTGAAAGCTTTTGATTTCCGAGTGAAGTTAAGAGATGGGAATCAACCAGACACAGAAGGGGAAAATAGATAGGGTTGGAAATTGAACATGTGCAGTAGAACGTTAGTGATTCAGAGTCAGCAGTCACCCTATAAAGCCATCCATCGGCTCAAAGACCTCAGCGCATCATGGTTTCTGCAGTCAGTCGTTACAGTGAAGAAGAAGACGATGCTGAGATCATCAGTCAGTGCACTGTGCATGGCGTGACGCTAAATATCGACTGTTATGCCTGACGGTGAGTGCATTCAGTGGAAGACAATGCTGCAGTCACATGATAGGCCAGGTTGAGTAAGCATGTCTAAGCTAATCGTGCATTCCTGCAGTGAGTTTAACAGCATGAAGTCTGCCGCATCAACTGCCTGAGTGACCATGATATCAAGTTCATCCAGTAAAACAAACAAGAGTTTTTGGGTGCATATTAATGTATGTGTATTGATTTGTCTTTTCTCACCAGTGTGACTCCAGACAGCACCTCCAGCAGAGAGATGAGGTTGTGTCCATCTCGCAGATCCTCATACAGGTCTGTGATGTGCTTACGCACCTACAGAGAGGGCATTACAAAATGAAATATTGTGTTAACTATGAACTGATGTTGTCTTTTGTAAAAAAAAAAAAGTGCTATACAAATAAAACTAAATTTTGGAGAATTCTGCCTCTATTGAATTACCAGCATTTACAGAATCAACTATCTTACTCCTCACACTGCCATGGAAACATCAGCAAATCTATTATGGAGGGAAAATTGGCTGCTGTACCATGTCTATCCTGCAGAGGGCAGCCGATATATTAAAATATGACGATAATAGTCTATGAGGGCTACAAGTAATGTAAGGTTCACATTAGATGTAGACTTCCTTACATCTGACAGTCTGTGTTAGAGCTCAGAAGTTAGTTTAAGTTTTTAAAGTTAGTTTAAAAAGAAAATAACAGAAATGTATTTAAACACTGATTAGTTGATAATGTCACACCGGTGCAGATAGTGGTACTTTTTTTGAGCAAAGTGTACCCAGAAATGCTAAACACTCCTAAAATACTTTCTTGGCTTGAATGATTTTTTTTTTTTTAAAGCTTACATCAGGAACTCAATGAATGCAACATTAATTTTGTTGCTACAAATTCGATCACCAGCTTAAAAATGATCAAACAGGTAAAAATAATAAGTTTGAATTAAAAGTTTGATCTTTAACTATAGCGATTAAAATCAGAAATCTACACTTTCCTGCATTTTCTGTGAAAGTGTGGGATATGAAACATGACAGAAGTACGGGATGAGCCTACCTACAGTGCAATGCAAACTCACTTAACTTGCATGCAGGCATAATGTTATGCTACACCTGACTAGCCATGCCTGAACTTTCATCACACCTAACAGTGTGGATGTCAGGAGACCAGGGAAATGCATATAAATATTATACACACATACACATACATACATACATATATATATATATATATATATATATATATATATATATATATATATATATATATATATATATATATATATATATAT
>JBCNYG010000001.1:45356895-45367707 GCA_039654305.1 Porochilus rendahli | reverse complement strand
AGAAAGAAAGAGAGAAAGAAAGAGAGAAAGAAAGAAAGAAAGAAAGAAAGAAAGAAAGAAAGAAAGAAAGAAAGAAAAGCGCAAACCATGGCTATTTCTTTACTAGACTTTCAGTCAACAGAGATGCCAGGTTTTGCTTACAAATCCACAATTTTAAGAAATACTTTCATTATTTCATTCATCATCCGAATCACTAATCCTTTATTATAGTTGTGGGGAGGCTGGAGCCAGTCTCAGCTGACTCTGTGTGAAAGGGGAACACCCTGAACAGCCTACCTGTCTATCACAGGGCAAACACAGACAAAACCATTTAAACACATATTCATGCCTAGGGCAATCCAGAATAGCCAATTATCCTAATTTGCCTGTCTTTGGACTATGGGAGGAAACCAGGGCACCCGGAGGAAAGCTTGATAAGCACAGGGAGAACGTGTAAGAGATTAACGTACTCCTAAATGGGTAGTCATGGGTTTTTATATCCGGATAACAAGATGTGAGTTTTAATTAACGTTTGGCAAAAATATTTGTGTGGTTTCAGTTTGCGGATATTATTTGCGATTAACAATAAGGAAAATATCAAATAAAACTCATTACAATACTCAGAAAAACACTTCTAATATAACCCTATAAGATCTTCTAATGGAATCTCTATTCTATATAATATTGGATGTTTCACATTTCCAAATTAATGATGCACTTCAGGCACAAGCTCAAATTACTAGGAACATCTTCCATAACCGTCACCTGAGTGTTTTTCTGCCCTCTTTTAATTAATTTAATTTTTTAAATGTCTGTTTAGCCGATTAAATGAAGCCTTTAAAAATGTGTAATATGCAAGTGTCATATCATTTGTTTCAGCACCTCCTAAGCAACCTGTTGAGATGCTTATTTTAATTTTCTCTACTAATTTAATACACTTTCTCACTTACTCATTTGCCAAACTACTTAATCCTAGCTGTCTCATCCGGCCCTGGGTGAAGGTCAGGTACACCGTGAACATCTTACCAGGCCATCGCAGGGCCAACACACACACCTAGGGCCAATTTTGAACAGCCAGTTAGCTTAATGTGCATGTCTTTGGACTGCGGGAGGAAACCAGATTACCTAGAGGAAACCCACGCAAGCACGGGGAGAACATGCAAGCTCCACACAGAAACGCCTGAGCCCCGTGACTCAAACCCATGATGTTCTTGCTGTGAGACGAAAGTGCTAACCTCTACACCACCGTGTGACCCTGCTTCAATACCGCAGACTCAAAACAGAAATTCAATTCACAAAACTTTCTTTTAGGGTTTTTTCTTTTTGCTTTGCTTTCAGCACCACAAATATACAGATTAAAAATGTTACCTTCAGATTACGAATTATTTGGTATCAATTGACTAGGCAGCTGCTATAATTTTTCCCTGTTAATGCAAGCGAAGAGCACAGTTTACATTAATTACATGCTTTACGCTATCACAGATGAACCCCACGACCAAAACTTAGCTCAGTTTAGCAAACTTCTGTCCAAAAGACTAAACAGCTACAGTGTTTACTCCTTGTCAAGCTAAATCTAGTCCTTGAATAAAATGTCAGTTGATAAACTGGTAATGTGCAAACATTGACTCTAAATAGTAGATAAAAAAAAAAGAGATTCTAAAAAGTAAGCATGGCAAAAGAATATGTATGTTCAGAGAAAATTACATTACAGCACTAAAAAACAAAGCTTTAATAAAGTACGGTACTATTGCATGGATGGCATAGTAAGCATTTAAGTGATAAATTTTTTGTCTGTTGTTTAAAACTGTTATTAATAAAAAAAAAAAAAACAAGAGCTTTGACAACCACAAGCGATCAACAAAGTAAATACAGTTGTCCTAATCCGATTTTCCTCATTGTAATACCGGTATCAGACCTCTGAGTATGGACCAATATCAGACACGGATTTCATACCAAGATCTCACAGAAACCAAGCTTCCGTTACCAAAACGATCACAGACACTGATGACAAATATTTCACCTAAAACATGGCATGTCAGTAGATCAGATCAGGAAAAAAGCAAACTCCAAATCGAATTTCCTGCATTTCAGGATGATAATTAATCATAACTCCCCTTCAAACATGTGAGGACGCACTCAGCTGTCTCAGTTAATCTACTCTATTTGTATCATACTCTT
This sequence comes from Porochilus rendahli, assembly GCA_039654305.1. Taxonomy (NCBI): domain Eukaryota; kingdom Metazoa; phylum Chordata; class Actinopteri; order Siluriformes; family Plotosidae; genus Porochilus; species Porochilus rendahli. The sequence continues at coordinate 45,365,550 of JBCNYG010000001.1, read as the reverse complement.
AATGCACAAGGACATCATTAGCCTCCCCTAAACTGTAAACGTAGATATAATACACGCAGATACCTCAGCATTCAGGCACACAGCTGGAGTGACAGCCACAGAGAGGCACAACGTCCTATATATACAGGGAGTCATTGTGGTGCAAAACAAACACATGCACACATACTAGTACTGAGTAAACAACCAACACCAATCAGACACACGCATACACGATCAAGGACTCATACACGTGGTTCAAACTCAAACAGGAGCTGACCTGTGCAGCACATGAGCGTAAGCAGGTATGCATTGAGTTTCTGCTCATTATAGTAGTCCGGCCACATCCTCTGACGTCCTTTTACTCCTCTTTTAATCCAGAACATGTGACCTCTCCGTCTGTTTTTCTCTTTGGAACCATGTCGTCCTCAATCCAATCAACTCCAGATAAAGGTCCAGAGAGAAATCTGAGTGCAGGCTAAATCCTAACACCTGAGGGAAGGCTGGTGAGTGTGTAACTAGCAGTTGCTGCCATGGCAGAGCTGACACTCCGGCTCCCACGTGTGTGTGTCACACACAGCGAGAGAGCTCCTCCCCCAGCAATCTCTAGAGTTCCCCTGCACATTCAAACCCTATTCAGCAAGGCTCCATGCACAGCTGTCCACAGAGGTAGAGGAACTCAAGTTACAGCTCAATCATAACTTGTAATGTGTGTCTGGCGCAGGTAGTCCATGGAAAGTTCACATCAAGTCAGGCTGCAAGGCTGAACAAGCAAAGGCAGGGGGAAGAAGTTGTTACTAAACACTTGGGTGTGATATCGTTTCCTTTATCACCAGTGTCACAAGGAAGTCCAAAGAGCAGTCGAGCCAGAGCAGGATGCGTCCCTTTCTGATGATGTCATGTAGGAGGGAGTCTTGAAGAAGGAAAATGACAACAACGTGCACTTCCTGACAGACACCCAGAAAGTAAGTGTGTGTGTGTGTGTGTGTGTGTGTGTGTGTGAGAAAGAATGGGGGGATTGAGTGCCCCCCCAGGCTCTGTATCTGTTTCCCAAAACCTCTTTTGACAAAAACATGAACATGTTATATAATAATAAATTGCTTCACATAGTCACGTCAGCAAATATTATATAATGCATTTCTTCCAGAATTAGAGGCATAGAAGGCATTAGGGCTCATGACAGTGTACTTCACAATCTTCCTCGTAAAGGTGTAGAACCCTTACAGGAAGCAAACACCCTCTTACCATCCCCTTTATTCATGGCAAAACATACAAATCTTCCCCTATCCTGATCAAACAAAAACTGTATCATCTTTCCATACTGCAACATGACAGCCTCTTATATGTTACAATGCAATAACACACACCTGGCCACAATTCTGCCTTCTAAACATTTTATGCAAGAACAAAGGCTATCAGAGTAGAACCCTTTTACCAAACACAGAGCCCTTGAGGAAACTGGGCTTCAATGTAGCTCAAGCTCAAGTTCATCATTCTTCCAGTGTTAACACATTAACACATATTATATTGTGTACGGGAAGCAGAACCCTTGATTTTCCAGCTACAAATATCCACCAGTGAACTAATCAACAAAACAACTGAGAATGTGAAGCAGTAGCAACAAAAGAGGGATATATATGGAAATTAGCATGACATTATACAATCAGAATAAAAACGATCAATCAGCAGAAGTCACTCAGGAAGGAGTCCAAAGTTCAAAGGTCTACTGACTCAAACACAACCTCAGCACCAACAAACCCGAACTCCCTCCTCACAGCTTTATCATCACTCCCTCCTCCTCTTCCTGGCTGCTGAGAGTAAGACTGAAAGCATTATGTTATCCATCGTCCCGTGTGTTCTTTCCCCTGCTTCATCCTCGCTTCTGCTCTCTGTGCCGTTATTGCTGTTGAGTACCTCTTCCCGAATTTTTTTGTGCGCAAGTCCTGCTGCGTAGCTCTGTTCTCCTGCAGCCCTGCGAACTATAAATACCAGAGCTTACGCTAAGAGCTAATGCCATCCAGCATGCTCATCCCTCTCTCTCCCTCCCTCTTTTTCTCTTCCTGTCAAATCTTTGCTAATCTCTGAGCGAGTCTGGGGTCCACTGTCCAGTCCTTTTCTTTTACATCCTTTCTTCATCCATGCTTGTGTTTGTGTTTCAGAATCACTCCCTCTCGTCTTCTCTCTGTCCATGTGCGTAGTGACGCTTTGAGGCTGGCACGGTGCACTCCTCCCCCTATTCTGTCCTCTGTGAGCAGCAGAACGAGAGAAACCTGTGGGAGTCCAAGGGAACTTCCGATCAGGTGGCGATATTATGAAACTGAGCGACTGGCCGTGCTGTGTTTGGGAATTGGACGAACCCAGAGAGACAGACGGCTTGTATTCAGTGGTGGATGAATACTTGCTACAGGCTTATGAGCACCCACCAGCCTCCATCATCCCATTAGCTTGGCCATGAAGCACTAATTAACAGAATGAAACCAAATGAACACTGACACATGCGGAACAGTGCATCGACCATAGTCCTGCAGATACACTTCAGCTTCTGAAACCCTGCCAACATGCTCAGTTTAAACCGGCATGTTCAACAACACACAGAATACCATGTAGATGATTGTGATTAGGCATATTTATAATGCACAATATACACTTAACATGAGGCCCTCTGCATGTTTGAGACATGAGGCCCTTTGCCATTTCATATACATTCAAAAAGCATCTTAATTTTTACCATATGAAGAAACACTAAACAAATTAAAGAGAAATTAAAAACTAAAGCATACAGGTAAACAGGATAAATGCAGAATATTGATGAATAACAATAGGTTCTATGTTTACTAGAAAATTAACATCATGTTAAGCATTCTGAATCACCATAAGCAAAAGTCCACAGCATGTAAACACACCACATTGTGGTCAAAGGTAGAAAATGCAGGATGAAAAAGTCCATTTTTAGCACTGAGTATTCCTGACAGGAAACTAGTACAACAAGATTAACAAAGTGCGAGCACATTTCACACAGACCTGCTCAGGGATGTCATGACAAACCTCAGAGCAGCGTCTTCAGTGCAACTCGCCCAAACATCTATACTCACAGAAACAGCTACTGTAGTGTAATACTGTACTGTAATAACCAGTTGTGAGTGATACACTGTTAGTCCTGCTGTGATTAGACTCCGAGGTCAGATGGAGTGCAGCTGAACAGTAAAACACAGTGTACAGTGGTATACAGGAATAATACAGTGTACCATGACCACACTCAAGACTGGAGAACATGATCATCAAGACAGTGTCCAGAAGACAAAAGATATAATTTACCAGGAGCTGCACATCTAAAATAAGCATGCATGCAAAAACCCAGGCACACACACACACACCGCAGCTGCTGGCTCCACCCAGCCGGACCCAATGTTTTACTTCCCATTATAGCTAATAATAAACTATACTGTACTGCATGGTGTGCGAACTCACACACACACACACACACACACAAGTATTTATGTAGTATTATGTGGTAAACTAATGCTGTCTAATTAAATTTAACCGTAATATTGTCCACAGTATCCAACATCTTTTTTTTTTAAATGCTAATTGAAAAATATTAAAACATGCACGAACACACACCTAATAAGTGTTGCTTAACAGCAAATCTAATTACTTGGTCTCACAATTGGGATTATTTATTACACTTACCCAGCAATTGAAAAACTTAGTTTTATTGGAAAACAAAACAATTTAAAAGTGAAAGCATTTTCAGTATAAATGATAAACAAATAATTCATATAATCAATAAATCTTAGAATCTGAATGCTTTTTTGTGCCAAATAAAAATCTTATGAACTTAACAAATAAAGACACCGCCACAGTATGCAGCAAATCATAAAATATATAAAAGTGAATCTCCAGAAGAACCAAAGTCAACAAAACACGACTTATTAACATGAGTTCATTTTAGCTGAGACCCGTCTCAGTCATCTTTAGTTAACAAATGAAGAAATGACTCTGGATTCAGTTTAAATTATTAATTACGCAGCCCACAGAGGGCACTAAACTGTTACCTAAAAGTTCTCTTACACACACACACACACACACACACACACACACACAGGCACACACACACACAGGCACACACACAGGCACACACACACACACAGGCACACAGGATCCAGCACCTCAGCTCTGCTCCTCATCTCTTTTCGCAAAGAATACAAAGGACCAGATAGTGATTGGACACTATGACTTGTCATCTCTTCCTTTGACCACGCTGGTTTCAGTCAGGGTGTTTAACGAGTCTTCTTACTGATAGCACCCTATAGTTTAACACTTCAAAATAACGGAGTTCAATTTCAGACCACCTCACCTGTGTAGTGCTGATTTGTCCTATAGACTGCTGCTGCAATCATAAACACTATACTGCTTATATTTAATGCCCATTCAGCACATGGAGACTTACAGTATACCATTATTCAATCACTCAGAAGTTTTCTTCATGTCATGTCAGAGAGTGTTTCAGCTCTGGGTTGTTCAGCAGGAATGTAAATCTACATCCGGATGTATTTAAGGCTGCTCTGTGTATTATTAATAGAGCTCTACAAATAATACTGAAGAGAATCAGCCACCAGTATTATAACCAGTGGTAACAGCTAGTACTCTTTACTGTCACCTCAATGTTCTCAAAAGCTTCTCTACAATCCTGTATAGCTTGCCCGGAACAGAAGAATTCGGTACTGAAAACATTGTCGGGTATGATGTGAGAAAGTCTTGTGGAAAACATCCATAAACAAGAATGTGGTTGGTGACATTTATGAAGCTAAAGGCGCAATAAACTGCAACACACCACTAGTGTCAGACTTTATACCACATTCAAGTTTTTTGAATATTTTTTGATGAATTAAAGGTACAACATGTCCAAAAACATAGACTTAAAGCTGGGCAGGGATAAAAATCCATTTAATAAATTAATTTGGATTTTTATGGTTTAGGATGGGATGTCTAAAATGAAATTTGTGATTTACTTTAGAAGTAACTCATTAACACAAAGTCTGCAAAGTTCACAAACTGTTTTTAAACGCTGCCAACACACCAACCATCCAACACACATCGTTTTTTTAAATTAAGTACCTTTTTTTTTTTAACTTCACCATACATTCTGCACTGGGCTCAGGGGTTCTCCAAAAATAGTTTAAATCGAGAAATGTGTTGGTTTTATTAAAAACAAAGTTTTAATAACTAGCTTTTTTTCTTCAAATTTAGTTAGTTAGTTAGTACAGAATTATAAGTAGGATGCAGACTGAATTTTCTTTTAGATTTTATCTTAAGGCCTCTTCAGCCCTACATGGATTCCTTTATGTTTCTCTCTTTTTATAAATGTTTCTAGCAAAGCAAATCCATTCATTACTTTTGTAAGCCACCTATTCCTAAGTAGGGTCGCGGGGAGGCTAGTGCCTATCTCAGCTGACTCTGGGGTGGGGCTAGCAAAGAAAATTGTAATACATATTTACCTGTAAATGTGCCTATATACAGTTTTTCGGAGTTGACGACACTTTTGGAATTGATGACACTTTTTTTTTAAGTTTCTCCTAACTGAAAGTAAGAATGCATGTTACAAGTTACAAGTAACGATGAATTATGTTATTATATAGTTATTAAGTAACTATGAATAGCACACAGCAATTTTAGAACTTGTGTTCACAAGCTTTCCTTTTCTCAAGAAACTAGGTACTCCAGCAGAATTATTCTTATCTACCCTCCCATATATACTTCTCTCTGCTATAAATTTAGCATTTGAGATAGCACCGATGTGAATGTGGGAGGCCACAGGAAGAGGAAGAGTCTAGAGAGGAAACTAGCTTGGAACTGCCAGAGGTCCTTAGTAAGATAGAGAGAGAGAATGAAAGAGAGACACAAAGACAGAAAGGTATACCGCTGAGAGCTGCAGCTGCTCGTCCGATTCTGCGTCTGTAGCACAACCACACGCCAGCTGCTGTCACAAAATGCACAGTTACAAAAAGCACAGATGTCCACAGGGCTGGATCCGACAGCTCCATCACCGTTGCAAGTCCACTTGACCTATTGATGGGTAAATCTCCTAATCTAGGATCGAATGTGATAACCAGGAGCGTACAAAAACCTTTCTATTGTCAGTCACGATGCACAAAGCACCACGACCAATTCCATGTCCATTCACTTGCTCATGTTCTCTCTGACCATCTCTCACATGGGGAACAAACGCAGGAGGAGAACGTCTGAACGTCACCGAAGTTTCTGTTTAAATTTATTCGACTCTGAATAAGTTAACTCTTACGCTGCATCATCCTTACTGAGGTTCACTCACTCACACACACACACCCCCTCTCTCACACACACACTCTGACTGGATTCCTTTCCTCTGAAGCAAGTGTCTGGGGCTGAGCAGTCACTAGACAGAAAATTACTAAAATAGGAAAATAAAGCGATGCTCACAAAAATCTACACTCACAGTTTACCTTCCTGAGCCTCAGAGAACACCACACTACGTGTGTGTGTGTGTGTGTGTGTGTGTGTGTGTGTGTGTACTCGTTTTCTCATGATCATTTTATAGCATCTATTTTTCCGGTCACACAGCCATTTCACACTATTCATTTGATCCTCTCCACACATACTCCCACCACCACACAGTATTGATGATTTTAGCCTGAACACTTCTCTTTCACTACTGCAGCATTGTCCACAACCTGCTCCTGGAAGTATTAAACTGATGAAAACATCCATCTATCCATCTATCCATCCTTTCTCTATATCACTTTTCTCTCAGGGTCACAGGGGAAACTAAAGTCAATCAGCTGACTTGGGTTGAGAACAGACAGGTTGCCACTCATGCTCACATTTACACCTGAAGGCAATTAAGTGTAGCTAGTTGACCTATTCTGCATGCTTTTGGACTGTAGGGGGAAACTGGAGCGCCCTGAGGAAAATGCAAGCATACAGAGAACATTTAAACACTACACATTGAGGACCCAGGCCGTGATTCGAACCCAGACCCTTCTTAATGTGAGGCGATAATGCTAACTTTTTAGAAACTGTGTGTTCCCAAATGACAACAGCTCTATAAAAAAAACCTTTAAAGCAGATAAATTACAAAACATGATTAAGCATTCACATAATTTGTTTGGATTTGTTATGCAACTGGTTAGGACTACACAAATTCTAGGCAACTGGGGGTAGATGCAATGCATAACCTAGCTAATTTAGCAAGTAAGAATATAAATTATGCACTTAATGAATTCAACATGTGGCATTGACATTTAGGGTGTAATTCAGTACAGATATTTATTTTAATATATAAAGACACAACAGCAGTATGACAGCTTGGCAGTGCTTGGGTGTAAACCCACAACCTTCCGATTAGTATCGCAGAGTTTTAACCACTAAACCACCACTGCCTAGCACGCTATGTGCCAGGACACAGTCTGCTGTAGGTTGGCACTTCTTCAGGAATAAGAAAGGCCCTCCAGGTTCTGAGATCAGACACTCCTGCTGAGGTGGAAGGGGGTTGTGAGGATGGTAATAAGCAGAAAGATGAGAATGTGGGAACGGGGAAAAATCATTACAGAGCCACATGGCTTCCTGGACCATACTGTTGAAGGAAAATGAACTCACTGGAAACATCCTTGAAGGTAAAAAATCCAGTTCTTACAGCCTAGAGGTGCACACACACACACACACACACGGATTTGGAACATAATTAGATGGGAGAATGAACACCAAAATGCCAAGTTTAAAGTGGTGATGAAACAGCAGCAGGGTGTTTTACCCTTGAGGATGAAAGAGGAAGTGAGGTCATGTATGACTTGGGTGGCATCATCTGCTTTTTTTTAAAGGTGCCATGAGGTATTTAAATCTCTGAAAATCTACTGAAAATGAACTATAATCAGTGCTTGGAGAAAGATCAGTGTTTTCTCAGTGATCTGTAAATTTTGTTAATTAAAAATATGGACCACATATTTACTCAGACAGCTACACAGACTGAAGTGCAAAAGTGTTTTATTCATGTTTAAATATTATATATATGCCAGATATGAGCTTTTGCATCAGCTGACCAGTGGTCAGAAATTAATATTGTTAAAAAAATTAACAAATTAACAAATAAAACCTGCACACATTTTTCACAAACTTAACATTCCACAACCGTTAGCTCAGTGTATGTTCACTCTGTACAACATCTTTATTTAGCATGAAAAGTAAGTGGTTGACATGGTGTACTTTAGCAACACATGGGTTTGGTTTGGGGTATTCTTATCTTTCCTGAGACTGGTCACCAATGAGGAGGAGTGGCCACTGAATGCTCGCAGCCTCATGCAAAGAGACCAAAGACATGCAAATCATGTAGGTTCAGTGCTAAGTTCAGTGCTTACTTCAACAGAAAATAAGGGAATCAGTTTAGTACCTTTAGCCTTTGCATAACCCAAAGTTAAATATCTGACATTACATGTTGTTTTACATGAATTTATATATCGTACTTATTTTAATGCCTGTTATTGTTTCTGATTGTTACTCTTCATTACTCGAGTACTACTGCTGGCTTTTACCCGAGCCTTCTGGCTCATCAGAGCCGGAGCTTATCCCCGGTTTCCGTAGCGTGAGGCAACTAGGAGTTTAACTCCTCCTGGCTGGGACACCAGTCCATCACATGTTACCTTCCCA
>JBCNYG010000001.1:45330520-45342847 GCA_039654305.1 Porochilus rendahli | reverse complement strand
CTACAGAAACAGAGCAATCGGGAAGACAGGGCAGGAAGAAACAGAGCGCAGAGGTGTGTGTGTGTGTGTGTGTGTGTGTGTGTGTGTGTGTGTGTGTGTGTGTGTGTGTGTGTGTTTTGACATGGTCAGTAGACAAAATGAGAATGTCTGCCTCCACCCTGTTTAAATATGTGCTTAGGTGCCATCAAGAGATTACAGAAAGACCTAAAAATGCCACCAAACAAACCGCGTACTAGAAACAGTTTCTACACACACGAGAACAATCAGCAGGCTGAAACTGAGCCTGCATTAATTGTGCCACAAGCTATCCATCTCTAAATGTTTGTAGGTTAAACAAGTGTTTAAAGGAGCTCAAAAAAAAAACCTGACAACCAACAACAATCAAACCATTTCCAAACACTATAAATACATCAACAGCTCGCCCTGCTCCCAGCCGTAAAATACCTCAGAACTATTACAATACCACCAATAAAATCAACTATGCCTAATAATAATGTTTTAATGCACAGGGAACAAATCAGTCACTCTCACTCATTTGCAAACCTGTTTAACCCTATAATCACTGGGAGGCTTGAGCCTATCTCAGTCAACACTGGGAAAAGGCGGTGTATACTCTGAGCAGATTGCCCACCTAGACATATATATACATACACACACATACACATACACATACTGTAATACCACCACGGTGCTGCAAACTAGCATTACAGGATATTCATGACAACAGCAATCTGGTGTTCTGTGTAGGGACTGTACGGAAAACCCATGTTCCATCACTTTGACAAACATTTATTATATACAACAGCAATTAAACACAGAGAACATGACAGCCTATAAATGACTAATAGTGTGATTAAGATTAAGTTATCATAGTGTGCAGATTCCTTCTACTTAATCGAGAAAACCTTAAGAAAAAAAAAAAAAAGAATCACATTACATAATCTGACTTCCAAGAGTTTTTAACCAAACACAAAAATAATTAGATCACAAAAAGAATTAGATAAGTTCAGTGTCGGCTGGGATAGGCTCCAGCCTCCCTGCGGCCCTAATTAATCAGCACATGAATGAATGAATGAATAAATGAATGAATCTGCAAGGATTTGTTAAACTGGCATTAAAAAAGTGAGGAAATCCCCGAATTTAAGTGTAAAATCGTCACTGATGCCAATCCAAGACCGTGCCAATTCTCACCTCATTAACTTTAACAACTGCAAAGTCAGAGACAGAGTTATAAAGATTTATCTGACCAGGATGGTGAGAAAGCTGTGTTTGTGTGCATTACATCACAGATGATGGCAGCATCTTTGGCCTCAGTTAGAAAAGGTGATTTAAAACGAGAGATTTATCGAAGCCCTTTGCTAATGCGGTAACTCTCCATAGATGGAACGAGGCATTCACAGTGATGGTACTGAAAATCACTGGATACGACAGGAACTAGACACAAAGCAAGATTTACTCTTGCAACTCCACTGAGGAGGAGTGTCTCTTCCCCTCCCTTTAAGCTGCAGAGATGAGAGATTTCCTTACTTCACAGTTAAAAGTGGGTGAACTGGAAAGGGGTCGTGAGAGAGACAAATTTAGGTGCAGGTCAGGGGCTGGGAAAGAGCTCAAATAGAAAAGGAAGAAAGCAGAGTGAAGGTTTGAAATGGGCAGAGGCTACACAAACATAGGACGGACAGGAAGACGGCTCACTGATCGTTGGTGCTACCATTTTCCTTTAACTGGCGTCGTCACCAGGGCAACCTATCAATTAGACCCTAACCTCAGCCTCTTGACCTCAAGCCCCCCCCCAAAGCCCCTTTTCACTCAGTACTGAACCTGTATCATCATTTAAACTTTTCCTACAGTGGGAACAATCGGATTCATTTCTTATATAGAAATTTAAGGCTTTAAGGCTAAATTAAATGTCATACATTTTTTTCACTGTAGCTGGTTATAAGTTAGTATGACATGACAAGAACACGTTAAGTGTTAACTTGAACGCAAGACAATTTTTTAAAACTATTACAGCAAAAATGTATATATTTTACACGCACTAAAGATTCAAAATACTTTTATTTACATTCTCATTGTAAGGGGTTCAAAATCCACAAAGCTTTGCTCACATACCGACAATGGTTGCTATGGCAACAATGCAAGCATGCACACCCTAAGTACTGCCTCCCTACTGCTTTTTGTTCATGGTATTTTGCTTGTTGCAATTTTCTGACATTAAGGAAGCTTTCATAGATACTGATTAAACAAAACCTAGTGCATTGTCCCCTTTGCACTTTAGGCAGGTGAGACACAAGACGCTTACTCTGGTAAGGACCAAAATTTGAACCAAACTCAGTCTGAGATAGTCCAAGCAATGTCATCCAAATAAACGAGTTCTGGTGTAGTTTAAACACAGTGAGACACTGATTCAGCTCTGAATTAAGCCACCTACAGAAAATGAACCAAAAACAGCATGCATATTGCGTTATGTCAGAAATTTCTTTTGTAGAAGCAGAATTAAATCAAGAAGACAATGCTGAAAAAGTGATATTTGAAAAAAAAAATTTTTTTAATTGGATGCAAACACAAAATGTTAAAGCCTAGTTAAGGAATTACATAATCATTGTGTGTTGGGGATTTGTAGACCTTTTTACATTTTACCTTTTTACATTAGTGGATATCTAATCAAGAAGCTGATTTGTTTTACAAGGATATTTTCAGCCTTATAGGCCCCTCAGCCAAGAGTGCGTTGTTGTTGGGAAAGGTGGTTGTGATGAACATGGGGCTGGCCGAGTTTTCGTGTCGTTCGTGGTGATGATGATGGACATGGGGCCGGCGGAATGTTCGTGCCGTGTTGGTGGGGTGGTGGTAATGATGGGCATGGGGCTGGCGGAGTGTTCGTGTCGTTCGTGGTGATGATGATGGACATGGGGCCGGTGGAATGTTCGTGCCGTGTTGGTGGGGTGGTAGTAATGATGGACATGGGGCTGGCGGAGTGTTCGTGCCGTGTTGGTGGGGTGGTGGTAATGATGGACATGGGGCTGGCGGAATGTTTGTGTTGTTCGTGGTGATGATGATGGACATGGGGCAGGCGGAATGTTCGTACCGTGTTGGTGGGGTGGTAGTAATGACGGACATGGGGCTGGCGGAGTGTTCATGTTATTGGTGGTGATGATGATGATGGACATTGGGATGGCAGAGTGATCCTGTCATTGTTGGTGGGGGTGGGGGTGATGATGGACATGGAGTTGGCAAAGATGTTCGTATCATGTTGGTGGGGTGGTAGTAATGATGGGCATGGGACTGGCAGAGTGTTTGTGTAATTGGCGGTGTGGATGATGGACATGGTGCTGGCCGAGGTGTTTGTGTTGTTTTTGGTGAGGTGGTGGTAATAATGGACATGGGGCTAGCGGAATGTTCATGTCATTGTTGATGGGTGTGGTGGTGATGATGAACACGGTGCTGGCTGAGGTGTTTGTGTTGTTTTTGGTGGGGTGGTGGTTATGATGGACATGGTGCTGGAGAAGGAGTTCAAATCGTTGTTGGTGGTGGTTTTGTTGGCAGTCCTGGCAATGTTGGTGGTCATTTAATTATGTGCTGTGTGAAATCAAACCCACCCAAACTGCAAACAAGCCAGATGTATCAATTTCATTCTGAGTCATGCTTAGCAAACTGAATAATAGCCATGAAAACGGCAAAAAAAAGACCAATCCATAAATACTGTTTGCTGTTTTACTCACAATACGGGTTTAAAGTCCAATTGCTCAAAGTAAAAAAAAAAAACCACGCATGTAGGTCAGACCCTGGAGATGATCACATGTTTAACAAACATGAGACAGAACTTTTTACTAAGGTTTTTTTATATACAATGTGAAACTCCCACCGGCGTGACCTGTATCAGGTGTGAGACCATGAGGGTGAACCCCTGTAACATGCTCTGGTGCTCTCACAGTTCTAAAAGTTCAGAGGGGACATTTCCCCCTTTTTCTCATTAACACACTAAATGGTCAGTTAAACTGCTAACGAGTGCTCCTGACTCGTATTCATTAAAGAGCAATAATCCGGTTTTAATAAGCCACTCCAGGTCTGAGCTAGGTGTGCTGGACTTTGGCTTTTTTTGAAGTACTTTAATAAGGAACGGGAAGAGGATGCTCAGGAGAAAAGAAAAAAGGTAACTAAAGAGTTTTAGTGTCATTCTCCATTATCATCAAAACACAATCATGGCGTTTACAAAGAAAAAGAGAAAAAAGAAATGGCCAGGAGTGTGGGAACTGGAGATTAAAAGAAGTAGAGGAGTTGAAAAAGAAAAACGATTCTGAAAGCCTTGGGGCCGTGAGGGGAAAGTAGGGGAGACAGGGATAAAGGGTCCATAAACCATAGTACCAACCGCCAACCACCAAGCAAAACAAACATATAGTCTTAAACACACGCACGCACACGCACAGACAGCCACACACACAGACACACAGTCAGCCACAGACACACAGTCAGATAGCCAGACAGACATGCACACAGACAGTCAAGTCAGACACACATCCACACACACAGACAGACAAGACAGACAGACACAGACACCCTCACAGACAGCCAAGACAGACACACACACAGTCAGACACAGCCAGTCACACACACACACACACACACACAGACAGACACACACAGCTAAAACATACAGAAAGAAAGCCAAGACAGCCACGCACACACAGTCAGACACACACACACACACACACACACACACACACACACACACACACACACACACACAAGGCAGATGTACTGATTTCTTTCATGACATAGTCACACTTAATTTTGGTCATTCTCTGTACAGCTTGCACTGAAATATTCAGAATCCATTTTCATCTGTGTTCATTTTCACCATGTTTAACTTTCCTCACAGCTTTGCAGTCAGTATTGTTTGCAGGAACTGTACAGCTCCTGGCAGCTCACAAACTGTTCAGCCTAAAGCTTGGGAACAAACAGGAAGTGACAGACCATTTCTCCCACCACCATAATGTCTCCTCTCTCTCACACACACACTCATCAGACACAAGGTTACAAAGAAAAAAATCCAAAGAAAGATAAAGAGTGAGGAGCAGCAACTCAATCAACTGCAACTAGCATCAATACATTTCATGGCACCATTCATTAATGCAATCATTGACAATTCGGTTTGACCAGTCCTCCTGCCTGCATGTTTTTTGGGGGTTGAGACTAAATCAAAATATCTTAAAGAAATGTTTATGGATATGAAGGAGAACATACGCAGAAAGCCACACTCAAGATAGTATCAGGCTGTCTGAAGCTCCTCACTGCAGCCCAGTTCATAGTATTATAGTATAATATATTATTCAGGCTCTTACATTATTAAACTGGAAAGCTCACTATCTCACTATTTCTGGTTCATACTGAAATTTTACTCTGTACAGACAAAGGTTTTTTTTAATGATATCAAGACAGACACTCCATCATTTGACCCTTTTACCATACAATTTACAAAATACAAAAGGGCTCGCTTTGTTTGATTACATCTACTCCCAGTTCAAATCTATATGATAAAGTTTAAGATAACGAATGCCTCCATGTTACAGAGATGGTAAATACTTCTTAATGAATCAATATGCAATCTGTTTCGTAGGTATATAATTAACTAAATCAATTACAGCGTGCAAGAAATCTTTCAGATTATTATCAAAACATAGCTTGAACTTTAAATCCAAAAAAAAAAAAAAAAAAAATGCAGTGTCATTTAATTAATTGAAACAAGCTCAGCAGCACGAAGAATAATAACCTTACTCGATAAATACATTTGAGAAAGGGTTAAAAACTAGAGGTCTCCACGATAAGGAGCAAGAGTTAGCATGACTGAATAGTGACATGAGAGTGAGTCACGGATGCAACGGACATCACGACTGGGTCTTTTGAGTCAGCAGAGAGAAAAAAAAAAAAACAGACTTTCACCGTTTCAGGCGAAGCACCGGGGACCAAGCACCCAGTTCTTACACCCACACACATAAAATATACTGCCAAAGCAAGAACAATACATCGCGCCACCACAGTGCACAGCACATAATTACACCATAATGGCTCTTTGTCATTAGCAAGATAGCGCCCTGTCAAGCCGGCAGCCGAGCAGCTTTTAGACCACGCTGTGAAAAGATCATGAAACGGAACTGCGCAGTATCACTATAGATGTATTCTATTGCAGAAAACGTACACGACCGGCCTAAAACTCAAATCCAGATAGCTTGAAGCATTTGTTCACACAGCAGAAAAGTCTGGTTTATTTATTAAATCTGATTTTTAGGACGCTCGTCCTGCTAATCAGCAACAGCCAAATCTGAATTATTTGTTTATACTCTAGAAAAAAACATTTACATAGAAAATCACCAAAATCACTGAATCAGAGTGGCCTAAAGGACATTGATTAGAGCCTAAAGACAATTTCACACTTGTGGTTTACAGGAAATTGATGAGGAGGAGGCCAGGATTTAAAACCCAGGAAGATGATGCAGCAATCTACCATAACGACACCTTGTGCAATTCCCAGAAAATTACAGGGAATTAAGTGTGAACTACACAAGTGCAGTACCTAAAGATCAGGACCACATATTAATGGCTACTTCTTTTATCCTATGACATGTTGACATCTTTATTTAAAACAAAAGCACAGATAAGAGGCACCAGGAGGACACATGTACAAAGAAAAAGGATAGAAATACAATCAGGGTATTGGAGCATGGACGACAATCAGTTTTACTATTTAATGTAGTCCAGAATGCAGTCCTAGATGTAGATGACTGAATTACCATATTAGGAGAGAATGTTGAAAGTGTTCAGTGGTTTGCATTGTTGCAAAGTTCAGCACTTTGTGTGAAGTTTTAAATATTCACTTGTGTTTCTGCAGCTGGGTTTCCTCCCCCTGTCCACTCTCTACCATGTATGCAGGTCTATGGATTACCTATACCAGGTTGCACCTAGGTGCGGCCAAGTTCGTGCATAGGGAACTGGCATTTGACCTGGGGTGAAATCCCTCCACCATGTGCTAAGCTGCCACTGTCGGAACCTGGACCAAGCCCCTTAATCCTATCTGCTCCTGGAGTGCTGTACCCTGGCTGACCTGGTGCTCTGATCCCAACATTCTAACAAACCTTTCCCTGTGTTATGATATATATGTTACAGATAAAAGCTTTTTAGTTCTCTTTAGTGTTAACAGAAAATCTCCAGGTCCATCCTAAATCCGCCTGGATAGAGCGATTACTCAAGATGAACGGATGAAGAGAAGAATTTTCAGCAAATCCTGTGTATCTCAAGTTAAAGCATCCATCGTGGTAAAAAAGTGCAAATGCTGCAAGAGTATATAATAATAATAATAACAACAACAATAATAGTAAAGCGTTGAACTCACCATTCATCACTAACTCACTTGTCGAACTGATTAATCCTACTAGGGTTGCGATGGAGCTGGCACCTATGTCAGCCGACACTGGGCAACACCCTGGACAGCCCGCCAGACCATTGCAGGTCCACTGATTATCCAGAAGAAGTTAATTTTCCTCTGCTGTGCAGTAGCAGTGACAGCATCAGGGTGGGGCCTGCTTGGTGTAAATGCCATATCACGAGGCCATCGATTTGGTTTCTGCATTCAATTTAACACGGCCTAAAGTCTGCACTTGTGAGACTTTATCACTTCATCACTGAACCCATCTCTAGGGAGCGCAACAGAGCTGTCAAACTATTTTGCCCTGTTTGTTACTCTCTTCAGAAAAAGCCACACCCTGCTGGCACCATGTGATACGCTCGCCTCAGCTCTTATCACCAACACTACATATGTGCTGTCACTACACTGTCACATGGAGCTACAGTGTGTCTGTCTCACTCTCTCTGTTCCCATTCTGCCTTTACACTTTACATGTCTGTTTGCTCTGCTACCTTATCTTTATCTTTTAGTGCAACGTCGCACCAGGCTAAGACTCAGAACAGCCCAAAGCAAGGGGCAATCCACTTAAAAATGTGACAGATTTCCAAGGACATGTTCTGTTCAATCTTTTCACAACAAAAATAAAGGATTTGCTCTTAGTTTATGAAGATTATCCATGTAGTCCATGAAGGGCAATGTCCCAGTACCAGGAAAAGCCTAGAAAACAGACTGGACTGTAATAATAACCCTGGAAACAAGTGAGAGCAATATGAATAAGTCGCACATAGTGTGCATGAAAAATGGTGATGTGCAGTGTGATGCTCTATAGCAGTTGTTTAAAGGCAAAAGCCGGTGAGCAAAAAGTGGTAACAGCAAAGTGAAATTCCCTACAACATCAAATTCCATGTCTAATTTAAGAGCGAAACTGTAGCTGCATCCCTCTAAAAGTATGCAGCCTGTTTCAGAGCCACTGCAACTGGCCTTGAATAACCAGAGGCCAAGACAGCAAAGAATGGCGAGACCGTGAAGAACGTGTATGAGGAATGGATGAACATTTGTCGATGTGTCTTTCTGAGCAGATGCAGGATCCAGTCGTAGAGAACGAGATGTGCTTTCCATTTCATTGTTCTCTGTGCTAAACTTAAACTCCAACCTCTCCATCTGCCATCTGTCTTCTTACACCATGCAGGTGGACCTAGCTGTAATTTCACCCTCACCTGCTCAAAGTTTGCAATACCATTTCTTCTCCTGATACACACCTGTGGTCGAATAAAGAGACATAGACGGGGTGTTTCAAAGGAGGGGAACACCCACGGCAGCCATGTGCCATGATGCACAGAGCTTACTTTAAAGGGCCTTAAAAAAAAAAATTTAGTCACAGAGGGTCCTGAACATGTTCCATCACACACAAAGCAGGGTCCATTAACAGATGGTCTGCTTGGGATGGAGACATGAGTAGCCCACACAGAGCCTGAACCTCAGCTCCAATGATCACCTTTGGAATGAACTGGAATGCCAAGTACACATCAGGCCTCCTCCCTTGACATTGGTGTCTGACCTCACTAATACTCTTGAAGTTGAATGAGCCCAAATGCCCACAGCTACTCTCCTAAACCTAGAGGAAAGCGTTCCTAGAAAAAATTATAGGTTATAGGACCAATCTTTATTATCACCCTTAGTTTTATAAGTTCACCAAGTACACACGGATGTGATGATTACGTGACCACATACTTTTGACCATACAGTGCATCACAGACAGAAATAGAGGTTAAAATCCTGCACATATGTTTTCCTAACACCCAATCAAGAATAATCTAATAAAACGTTACACTCCTACAGTGTGACTTCTTCCGACAAAGCCGCTTTAGTCTGGACAATAGGCTCAGTGTCTGGATACTAGAGAGGTATTAAAAACACTCCCGCCGCTGTTCTTATCCATATGGTCAGCGCGCATGCACGCGTGCACACACACACATACACACACACACAAATTTGGATAGTGGATAGCAGCAGGTGTGTTCCATGATACTGGATTAAATTACAATAAAAAAGAAAACACATAAATCCAATTAATATGATAAAAGCCGATCATAGGCAGATAGCACAACAAATGAAATTAGAGTAATGAAATTTTAAGACAGAGGATCACACCCACTGCACACAAGCAAGAAAAATTCATAGCCTCCGAAGGCAGAAAGAGAAAAGAGAGGCTACACCCCTTAAACCAATCCAAGCTATTCACTTCTGTCACAACAGCAGTACACCCTGCACACCTCTAGAACATACAGCCTCTCTCCATCACTCGGTCTTGACTTCAGGCAGGATTATATGATTGTAGGACTTAAGAATAAACATATATATAAACACATGAACTATTAGCTCATCAAACATTTCTCACTACAGCTTCATGCTCAATTAACAAACAATAATGAAGATGCAGTAGCATTATACACACTCTAAAAGTGTGCCTAGAAGAAGGGTTTTCCTGAGACAGCTGGCACCTTGACTCAGCCTTAGTGCACACAAGGACCTGCGGGGAGGAATTCGAGACGCAGCTGACCATGGCCCAAGTCTGCTACAGCAACAGGCGACAGCTGCGCCAAAGAGTCATCGCCACTGTACCCCACCCAATGAGTGACAAAAATGCAGGACTCTGAAAAGTGACCATGGTTACAAAGCTCTGATATCCTGTGTACACTACAACATACAGGATTTCTGTTTTTCTAAACTTGCCTTCTACTGAGTGCCAGACAATGGATTCACTGGATAAGGTCTTCTCAACTATCATCATTAAGTGCAGGAATTCCCAGACATATCAGTATTCATACTGATCCAATATTTACCTCCACCAAGGAGTTTTTATTTTGGGGTTGCTATGCTTGGCAGAGGTTTGCACTCTATTAAAATGTGATAAATTACTTCTCGATGCATCTTGTTTAAAATCAAGTCTTGATTTAGGCAACCCAATCCTTTCATTTTGATCTACTACTATACTATGTAATATACTACATTTGTCTCACATGTATCTCAACCACAAGTAAATTATAGTTTAAAATCTGCTTACCCCCAAATGAAGAGGCTGAAAATTTCATTTAGGACTTGCACAAACATCTGAAAAGCCGGTATCTTTTCAAGCATTTAGAATGCCACATTTAACCAACGACTATGATGCATAACCTTTACAGGAAGACACTCACACTCTCACTTTCTCACTCATTTGCAGAACTGCTTAATCCTACCACAGTCAAAGGGAGAACGGTGCCTATCTCAGCTGAAACTGGGTGAGGCGAGGCACATCCTGAACAGCTCACCAGCCACACAACACACCTAGGGGCAATTTGGAATAACCAATTGGCCTAATGTGCATATCTTTAAACCGTAGGAGGTAAACGGAGTACCCGGAGGAAACCCACACAAGCCAAGTGAGAACATGCAAACTCCACACAGAAACGTCTAAGGCCCGGAATCGAACCCAGGACCTCATTGCTGTGAGGCGAACATGTTAACCACCACACAAAACTTTTTTGTACACCTGCAATACTACATATCAGAAGTTGTTCTGCGTATATTTTATGTTTCTCAAGAACAAAGATATGAATTTATATTCAAGGTGGGTCATTTCAAAGATACTTATTTGACCGAAGTCAGCCACAGAGACATCCAACAGGTAAGATACGAACTACAGATACCAAGTATGTTCTGTTGTCAGTACCACCCCAAATACAACACACTGTACAGTTATATGAAGAAAGACTGACATGCATCTAACACTGCTTTGTTAACTATTCCTTATTAAAGAGCCCAATATGCATAGAATTTTTACAAAACCTAGCCAAAAATGTTAACTATTTAAAAGAACAGAACCAACCTCTTTTGTTTTCAAGGTCCAGAAGATATTGTCTGTATGATGCTGTGGCGTTCATATCAACTTGGCCATATAAAGACCACAAGAAGTAAAGAAAAGAACTGTGAGAGGTGAGAGGGTTAAAAAGAAAGGAAAGTGGTAACGTGAAAGTGAAAGAAAGAAAGAGTCAGCACTGTGAAATCGAAGAGGTCAAAGATCCAGGATCGTCACGGAGTTCCAGGTGTCTTCCAAGTCAGTTTTCTTTTTTCGGTTGCTTTATGTGTCGCAGGTTGTAAGCTAGCCAAAGCTAGCGGATGTGTGTTTGTATGTGTCCCAGTCAGCAGCCTGGTAGCTCTGAGGGAGCAGCACGCTCTAAGCCGGAACTGTACTTTGACCACAAGGTAGGTGATGTCACTGCTCAATCCAGAGCATGTGCTTCACTCCTGTCATGAGTCAGACGTATACGAGCATACATCTGTGGGTGCGTGTGTGTATGCATGCACAATTCAGAAGACTGATAACCTCCATACATTTTCAGTGTGTAAGAGGGGTGGAAAAAAACAGAGGAAGTGTTTGAACAGACTGACCTTGGTTAACACTAACACCCGTTTCCCTCTAACTTTGTGAGCAGTATGAATGAACCATATGTTCATGAATTTATGATGGCTGCCATCATGACATTGTACACCAAAGTAGTCAGTGTGAATCCTCTCCTGATTTAACCATCATGGAGAAATGGATCCAAGACAGAATCTTTATTGAACTGTTCTATAAACACTGATATAATATCATTAATATTTATTACCACAACAAATTCACTGAACACCCCCCACCCCCCACCCCAGAAATTACAAGGGAGCCCTGTCACCTATAATTATTTCATTTCCCTACACAAAGGCATGTCCTAAAGAGCTGATTAGTCCACTATTTATGGATTAAACACAATATTCATTCAAGAGATTTTCTTGTTTCTGTCTGATGGAAAGCTATCAGCTAATTCTTGGTATTTCATCGTTGCTATGGAATAACCGAATTATTGCACTGTCGAATAAGTTAGTAACAAATAGTACATAAACATAGTAATGTGACT
>JBCNYG010000001.1:45301762-45324566 GCA_039654305.1 Porochilus rendahli | reverse complement strand
AGAGAGAGAGAGAGAGAGAGAGAGAGAGAGAGAGAGAGAGAGAGAGAGAGAGAGAGAGAGAGAGAGAGAGAGAACCAGAATCTTTGTGCAAAATGGAAGCAATACTTTTCAAAGTTGACAAAATACAATTGCCAAACAGTCTGTGCCCCATAAAGTAGGATATTGGACTAAATCTTGGTTCTCCCTTCGCTCTAACAATGTGCTTATTTTCAGTAAGGTAAGGTGTTCCCAATGGCTCTTCCTATAAATAGGCTAATAAAAATCTGTTTCCATTTCCAAATGTTTTTACAAAACATTGCTTTTATTGAATCGTTTGCACCAGATCATGAGAGCGAAAAAGCTACGAGAGTTTCATTTCAAAATTTACGTCTCTATTCCTTTTATCCGCAAATTCAAATGGCACATTAACAGTAAAACTGAGATAAACAGAGACAGAAAGGCAAAAAAGACAGAGAAGTGAGAGACAGACACTGTCTCCATCAGTCTGTTTTTCCCTTTGTCAGAGACACATGATCAGGTGCAGGGTTTCAGCCAAGGTAAGTGAGGCAGATGCGTATCATCGAGCTTAGACAGAGGGGTTAAAAGGGTGGCCTTCTGTTCAGGAGCATTCAGAGAAATCCATTTCGATTCATGCATCAGGTCCCGTTCCAGATCCCCAGCAGCAGACTGGTAGTGATTAAGAGCCCTGTGGAGAACCTTCCGGAAGAGAATGAATACAACCCAGCTGCAAGCGTTTGTACTTGAGCAAAAAGGCATGGTGTTCCCGATCCAGACCAGTTACCTGTGAGCTAAAATACAGCCTTGTGCAGAGTGCAGGTAAAAAGGAAATCAGTAACCTTAACCTTTTACTAGCTCTCATCACATCAAACCATTCACCCAACACTAGCAGACGTTATTCATGCTCACATAAAATGAGAGGAGAAAAAAAAACCAAACACAGTCATCACTTTCACCATCCATCCATCCATCCATCCATCCATCCATAAAAGGCACCTGTCCAAACTGAAGGTTTCAAATGAATGTCAGAGATGCCAGCGTGTCCCTGAGGGAAAGCTGACCCACTTCCACACACAGCGGGAGAGTGCACCAACGCCCTGGCAGTCAGAACACACCAAACGCGCAGCCAGGCCTAAAGAAGTAATAAATCCCACAGACAAGAGAGGAGCCATGTCTCAAATCTCACATAATGTCACGACAGTGGCACATTCCGGGTGGAGACACTGGAGATGCAGCTGTTTACAGGAATGCACAACAGTCGCTTACACGCACACACCTGCTTTGTCATGGGGTCCTGTTGATCACTGGGTTCCACAGCTGCATGACATACGTATCGAGATCTTGAAGACAACTCATGATTTCACAGTTTACAAAACGCTGAAATCGAATAATGAAAACACTCAGTGATTTGCTGAACCGATCAATCCCATTAGGGTCAAAGGGAGGCTGCTGCCCTGCACAGGCACTAGGACGAAGGTGAGGTATACCCTGGACAGCTCGCCAGACCAGGCAACACACACACACACACACACACACACACACAAACCCTTCACACTCACACTGGAGGAAACCCACGCAAGCACGAGGAGAATACGCAAACTCTACACAGAAATGCCCGAACCTGGGAATCAAACCCAGGACCTTCTTGCTGTGAGTCGTATGTGCTAACCACTACACCGCTCTGCTCCCGTAATAATAACATCAGAACATTTCCTTAAACAGAACAGTGACAGAAAACTGAATTTTGATAATTTTTAGCAATTATTAGCAATTAGACAGAAATGGTGCAATCTGATTGGCCCACTATCAGGGGATTAAAAAATAATATACAGGCTGGACAATGCTTGTAGCAGGGTCACTTGGAACAGGCGGCCTCACCATTAGTATGCTTAAAAATAAAAAAATAAATCTTAAAAACTAGTTTCAGTTTGCCGGTCTTGTGTTTCTGTAAAGTATATACTAAACCTTTGAGCTTAATCAGCAATGAATGAAGCTAATGAGTAAAATATAAAAACACGTCGCACGCTACACCACTCAACGTCTGAATCAAAGAATGCAGAGCTCACCTGACCCGCCTCTGTCACGGATTAAAAATCTAAATTTACATTTTTACCTTCTTAAATGGCATTCTTTCAAGTTTGTATAAACCTATCAGATTCTGCTATTCTTGTGTAGCAGGTACACACACACACACACACACACACACACACATAGATAAATACATACAAATTATATGTAAGTGCTGAAGAAATAGTCAATTTGTTAATTATTGGCTCAGTGCCAGTCAATCATCAGCTAACATTTCCTAATCATCACAGGGCTTTTAATTTATACTATGAGCCTCAACCCCTTTCCATCCGACTCCCAGTAAAGCAGAAAGCATTACATCTCTCCATCTTATGCATCCCACACACATCAGAAGCAGTTTAACTACATCCCTGTCCTGAAATTCCATTTCTGTCCATCACACTAGATCATATTCTGTCTGTGGAGCAGCTGTCATTCTATCTGCAGCTCTGTACCCCATGGTCAGTGTGTGTGTGTGTGTGTGTGTGTGCCTTCACTGAGTACAGATCCAAGTGCACACTTAAAGAACAGACCTGCCCTTGAATCCAAGCACACACAGGACAACTGTAAAAGCAACTGGGGGGGTGGGGGGGAGGGGGGATTAGAGACTGTACTGAATTGCTATCCACCACACACACACACACACACACACATACACACACTGTTCCTACTCCACAACCACTTTTCCAGCTCTTGAAAGCCCGTCCTTTATATACGTATTTAAAAAAAATACAAAAACAAACAAAAAACCAACAACACCTGTCTCCTCGCCCTGTCTTACTCTCACTTCCCTCTTAACCCCTCCTTGTACTCTTCTGTTTGTCTCTCCATAACCTCAGGGCAAACAGAGGCACGGTTAAAGCAATTATGTGTAAGATTGGGATTTTACATAAACATTGTTCTGGAGACACACAGGCCTCTCACAGACCACTGATCAACCTTCATCTATAGTTCAGTGACCTCGCCATTTTCTCTACGAGTAGACAAACCTCGACTGAAATAAACACTTCAATCCCACGGCACAGCTAGTCTGAAGTGCCATTAGCTTAGAAGGAGACTGAGAAAACAAAAGATTATTCTAACAAAGGTTCACTGAATTAAAAAAAAAAAAAAGAAAAAAAAAGGTCAGTATGAGACAAGCCGGTCAAACATTTCTAATCTCCACTGCATATCGACGGAGATCAACTCCACCTTTTGCTAGTGATGTGAAAAGGGTATGTTTCACTTTGCAAAACCTCATAACATACAAGGAAAGAGAACAACGTACTGGCAGTAGTAATCTATTACTAATATCACAGATTCCGATCTCTCTTATTCACCTTTTCCTGGCAAATACACTGTGGCAAGACACTGTATTGAAAGGGTTGGGGGGGGAGGGGGGGGTTTATTGACAAGAACCTAAAGTGTGACAAAGCTAAAAGCTAAAAGGAGCTAAAAAAATTTTACTGTATAAAAACCCCATTCATACCTGGGAGAATCTTTTTCAATCCAAGCGCACTTTAATTAAAAAATTTAGACATTGCCTCAAAACAAAGCCCCGAAAATGTTTGAATAGTTTATAAGAATAAGCAGCACATTTTTAAAATGAAGCACTTTAAAAGTGGACAAGATACACACAAATACACACATTTATTATTAATGAAGTTAATTTATTCTACGGTACAAGATTTAAATGTTTCAACAAAAAATTGCTGCATTGTTCACTGTGTTCTTTTTTTGAGACATGCAGTTTAGGGATTGTTTAATTTTTTCGAGGTCCATATTTTCAGGATTTTTGCTGAACAAAAGCTAAAGACTACTCAGTAAGACTTGCATTTTACTTTAAGAAATTTGCTTAAGATTTCAAATAAAGAATTCCGACCCAGAAAGTGAGTCAGTCTGAGCAACTGAGAACGGCTGAAGTCTGCTGCAGCACCAGAAGCAAGATTTTCATTCATTCATTACACCGGCACTTCTGCATCTCCTCCGCCTCTCCACTGGGTCTTTTTTCCCCTTTCTACTTTTGTTGCTCCCCCACTCTCTGCTGGTGTGTGTGGGTGTGTGTGTGTGTGTGTGTGTGTGTGTGTGTGTAAGAGAAAGAGAGAGAGAGAGCTAATAGCCAGTGTGGGAGTGCTATAATGTGGAGCGAGGCTGGAGCTTCATGGCCTGTGCTTCACTGGAGCAAAGCCCTCAGCTTTGAACAAGCGGTAATGAACACGCCTAGGGCTGCAGTCTAAGGCTTTTAAAATAAGCAACCTGAGTCATAAGCTAAATACATACAACAAAAACTGTACCGAACCCGAACCATCCAGTGACTTTAATGTGTGGTATGAGTAAATCGTCAGAAGGGTTCTTCACACTCACTCCCACTCATTTTTAATGGAACGTCGTATCACTTACTGGCTTCACCAGCAAACTGTATCAATGCACAAATAACACTGACTTTCTATTTGTATTATATTTTAGGCAACAGTAAACATTATGAGGCTGAAAGCTTAGACATCTAACTGAAATAGGAAAGAGCTTAGACAGCAAATATATAATGAATAGGTGTGCATCTGCCATGGATTCTACAGGGAAATCATTAACATACAGTAGGCTTCTGTTATGGTGAATAAATCAATCTCTAAAACAACCTCAGAAGCATGCTTACACAAAATGGTGACCAAAAAATATATATAAAGGGTCCAGTGAGAGGCAAATCTGCAGGTATAAATGTGTTGTTTATGACAGAGAATGGCCAGGATGCTTCAGGCTTACAAGAATGTTCTGGTTTCTCTCCCAACAACCAGTTACAACCATGGTGAGCAGAAAAGCATTTCAGAACACACAACATGAGGTGAATGGGCTACATCAAGCAAAGAACCACATCCGTCCAGTCAATTTGAGTTCACAATGGGCACAGCAGGGCTGGCAGAAAATGAACAGCTGAGTACGGGCAAAAAGATATCCATGTATGTGTAAATGTGTGAATGTGTACGTACACACACACAGCAGCTACATAGACATATATATCTGTGATGCAACAGAGTTAAGCTGCTGCACTTCTTGCTTCAGGCTGAAATAACAAAACTGCATGTAAACAGCAGTTAAGTTTGCGTTGCACTGCGTCTATTGTACAACAGCTTAAAAGGATTTTAAGCTAAGTCTCTCCCCTCGATGTCTTGTGCTTTCAAAACAATTAGGAAAAGGAAGCCGAAATCTGAAATCACATGCTGACAGAAGTCTACACTGTGAAAAGCTTTCTTTATTATGACAAATGAAAAAAAAGATAGAAAGGGGGTGAGGGGGTGAAAATACACAACTTAAAATGAAGAAAGCAAAGAAAATGAGGAGAGAGAAAAAAAAGATTTCTGAGGCCTCTCTACAGATGGTGGATCAAAATTCACTTTCATTTAGGAGTCACAGTGTATTCACACACAAGTGCGCACACACACACACACACACACACACACACACACACACACAAAACCTTTGAAAGACACCGAGGCCTCCTGGGACACAGAAGCGTGCAGCTCACCAACAGTGCTGTGGAAAGGGTCAAAGGTGAGAGAGGGGGCTTAAACGTTCTCCGGCTGGCCCACAACATTAATCTTTACAAGTGAGACACAAATTCACTCCAATCTGAAAACAAGTGCCAATGTCGCCAGATCGAGCTGCATTCGATTAGCACCTTAAGAGTAGAAAGAAAAGCCTAGTCAATTATTTTATGCACCGCTGAATGCTAGCATTGAAATCAGAAATGGTTACACCACTTAAATAAATGATTCAACAACAAGCACTGTGCTAAATTTATATTTTGTTTCATGGTAAAATATTGTTTTTGTATTATTAGCACCACATTCCATGCCATCAATATTCCATTGATACATTCGAAAATAAAAAATAATATTCAAACAGATTATTATCTGCAACATAAAATTAAAGATATTTTCATAATTTCTGTATAGTTCACATTCATTTGACGGATCCACTTCATTTTTAGATATTTCAGCTGTCTTGTTAGAGGCCTTCCATCAATTTTGCATTGTTTCAAAATCAGCAGCAGTGTATTTGTGGAGGTTTTGTTGCATGGAGAGCTAACAGAGAAGCAATCATAATTTCAAAACAGAGCGGTTCATATGCATACAAAAACTTCTAGGGCTTCAAGCCAGCCAGCTACCGAGGCAGCAAGAGGACTGTTTACTATTGTATATTAATGTTTATTATGGCAATGAATGTGTGCACAATCTGGGCAAAGATACAGCACCTCAACTGAATTTAGAAAGGCTACCATTTTAAACTGCCATAGAATAAACTACTGATTTACCTCATTTGATCGGTCTGTACTGTATTTAAGACCTCGGGCGGAACTTTCTGGGTACACCCAGTTAATAAGTCGTTAAAATTAATGGATGATAGCGTCTGGGATTCGGCGATAGTTTACCTTTAGCCCTGCCCTATCCCGAGGCCCAAACAAGCACAGTCTAAATGTTTCTAAATGTTCCAAGACTTCTCTCTGATAAGGAAGAAAAAAACTTCAAGGCAGAAGGAATGTGATGCTTTTTTCACTTTTCAGACACACACACTAAGTGATGTCGAGTACTTTATATCATGTGATCAGGATGCAGCTCAGGATGAAGTACAGAGAGAAGAAATAAATATTATAAATTAGCAGGAGACACAGTTCTAATAGACTAACGATATTTCCACACAGACACACATACACAAGGATCCTTACTGTAGTTCACCTTAATATTGATAGCTCAAGTCAATAAATCTAGATGATAAGCTAGCTAACTAGCCAGAACAACCAGAAGGCAGAAGTAGGAAGCACGTTGTTATGGTTACGGTGTAAAGCCCACAAGGAGCAAGTAATTTTTCAGTAGAAAAAATGCCTAGTGTGAAAGAATGGAGAGCGAGAGCAAGAGAGGGAGAGAAGGAGAGAGGGAGGGAGAGAAGGAGAGAGGGAGGGAGGGAGAGAGGGAGAGAGAGAGGGAGCTGTGCTAACAAAAACAACTGCTTGCAAGCACAATTGCATTACCCCGTAATCTCCCAAACACAAGTCAAACACTGTGATGATACAAGATCCAGGTGTGCTGTCTACAGAAATATCACGTGT
Source organism: Porochilus rendahli (assembly GCA_039654305.1). Classification (NCBI taxonomy): domain Eukaryota; kingdom Metazoa; phylum Chordata; class Actinopteri; order Siluriformes; family Plotosidae; genus Porochilus; species Porochilus rendahli. Next base: position 45,317,422 of record JBCNYG010000001.1, on the reverse strand, counting down.
CAGGTGTCTGGCTCATGCATGATTAACCACACTAATCATCTTCACTTTAGAGTTGGCATGACAAACCGACAAGCACCCATATCCCACATGCCACCACTCGCTCTCGCAAAAATCCCATCTTAACCAATAATCATTACAGAGCCTACATATAATCCTGACAATCATAAAACCAAACCGAGAGTATTAACCAAACCTTCAACTCTGATCAGCAAATTAAAAATATCTCTGTTCTCTTGATTTACAGACACAGAGTAAGTGATGGGGAAGAGGCCACAAGTCGTTCCCTAAAGGAAATCGAATCTCCAAATGGCAGCAGCCAATCAGGAGCCTCCTTCCTGTTCCACACTAGATCTCTACTGACTGCAGACGCCACAGTGGGGCGCACAACGCCGCCGACTTGTTCAGACATGATCCTGCAAAGCACCCAGAACAGGCTGTGGCTTCATGCTTCAAAACACTGAAAAGCATTTTTATAAATATAGTTTGATGACCTGATGCCATAAGATTCTGCGTGACAGCTACTACCAGGGGAGGAGCATCAATGTTTAAACAGGACACATGAGCAAGGGAAATATACTCCTACATGAAACTGCGACTGTATTGGTCTGCTTTATTTAACTGTATTTCCAAATATACTGTGGTTTACACAGCCAGAGAAAATATCCTGGACATGTTGCTGCTGTAGCCACATATCATAAATAGTGAAGCTAACTCACTGACTAAACATGACTGCAAGGTAAATTTCTGCAGTGGAGAGGAGAGGAAAATGAACATTTTTACAATTTGACAATTGCATGTCAGCACAACAAAATAAACAGCAAAGAGAAATCTTATTCTCTCACTCATTTGCTAAACCGCTTAATCGCAGGGTCAATACTGGGCGGTGGCACGGTACAACCTGAAAAGCTTGCCAGACCATCGCAGGGCCCATTTATACTCATCCCCCACCAGCACCACCCACTTTTTACTGGTACCCATTTATACTGTGGTCTAATAGGGATTCAAACCCACAACCTCTTGATCATGGGCCCAGCACCCTAATCGCTACACAACTGAAACAGGTTGCCCCATCTTGTGAAAAGATTAGGAACTATGATTCACGGTAATGGTTGACACAAAGAATGTACGATAATCATATTCTTTGAAAGCGCTTACAGGCCACATAAAACGAGTAGTTAGGCCAGATTTGGCTCCCATGCCTTGAATTTGCCTAACCAATCAGGTTACACCTTTTAAGACTGGTGAGGAAACCGACAAAAAGGATATATTTTGGCTTAGAATTCTGTCTCGTCATAAATCTACATGTATTTTCTCTCTAACAAGACAAAGCAAACCAAAAACCTCCTCCGTACGTGGGCTAAATATTAAGAACTCAATCTAATCTAATCACTAGCACATCATGTTTACTAAGCAGATGCTGCCGCCTTGGAGGGTTGTCTGTACGAGTCCGGAGGTGGTCATTATGGAGTGGTGTGCATTCAAATTGTTTTATCATTCATCTAAAATTCAATGTCTGCTCCAAGGGTCATATTCTCATTGGTGGCCGCTGTACAAGTGTGACACTGCTATTGGTATGCTGCTACTCAGAAAGTTGTGCTTTATAGATAACAGAGAAAATGAGTTCCCAAGCTGTTATTACAATGCTGTGGAGTTATTTAAGCACTCAATTTAATTATTTAAGACTTGAAGGCAAAAGTCCCCTCCTCTTGTTTTCTGCTGGTTTATAATGCAAAGGTTTGCAAAGTCACATGTTAAAGTCAGTGTGGAGCGATGACCCATTACCAGAAGAGAACGCCTCATTTTTTGTTCAGTTACTTTATCACCATAAAATGCTAAGGTTAAACCACACATGGGCGTGGCGTAGTGGTTAGCACGTCCGCCTCACAGCAAGAAGATCCTGGGTTAGGTTCCCAGCTCGGGCGTTTCTGTGTGGAGTTTGCATGTTCTTTCTGTGCTTGTGTGGGTTTCCTCAGGGTACTCCGGTTTCCTTCCTCCGTCCAAAATTTGACAGCTGATTGGCTGTTCCAAATCAAAGCTCTGCTAAAACACAGACCTGTAAGCCTGTATAACATGTAATCCACTATAACCTTACATTTTTGCCTAAGTTGCACCATAAAACAGCCTTAATAACAATCACTTAAATCTGTGTTCTTTCCAACGCAGCTTCAAGTGACCAAAGATATTTACTGACTGAATAAAGCGCTTTTGGTCCATAAACTTATAAAAGGCCACCATATCTGCTGTGTCAGAGTGTGGGAGAAGTGGAGTGATGCTGACCGTTCTAAAGCATCAGCAGAGAAAAGGTCAGACTTGAAAGTGGGGCAGAATGATGAGGAGGAACAGCACACTTGGCCAGGCCTCATTAAACAGCTCTATCAAACGGAGGGCATGCCACAGCCAGTGAATTCATGTTTCATCAGCTGAGTATGTGATGGAAATATCGACTCTGGGCAGAGCTGGCCTGCCTGTTAGGGTCTCATCTCACTCATTTTATTGTTGTTAAGGAAACATGACAAAGACTCAAAGCAGCATTGTGCGTATCAAGCGTTAACAGCTTTCTGTTCTTGCATTTCCTGCTTTTTGAATAGAGGCTCACTGCGTGTTTGCGTTTCTTCCTCTTTCCCGGCTCCTCCCTGAAGTCTCCATGCTATTTCAGGAATGTAATTCTGACGCACTCCGGCTTTCTCACTGTCTTTCACTCAGACACACACGAGAAAAGCTTTACTTTTTTCTTTACTTACTGCGCATTACCTTGTACCATTTATATATTAATGTGTTTAAAATAAAATTCTCACTTCTCAGTGTTCAACCAAGTTCACATTAACTGCCAATTATAGCACTTCTGACTGCCTCAGGCAAATCAGATTTGGTGGGGGGTCAGTACTTCATTGTATAAAAAGGCTTAAACTGAAAGAAAAAAAACTTTACTGAGCCTAGCATAAAGAAAATTATCATTAATTATCAAGTTCATAGTAACTAATGTCATTTTTGACACGCATATTTTATTTTTTACTTTTTATTCAGTAATTACCTAGATGAATACCGCTGATGTGCAACCGTCATGTGACTTTCATACTTCAAATATGGCCAAATTCTCAGTGGAACGCTGTTTCCTATACAAAATATATTAATTTCAGTGTTTATTTAATTCATATTTTAACTGCTTTTACAATACACCCAGCAATAATCTGCATTTTATGTACAGTCAATCTATCAAATTATTTTTACAGCTTTTCCATGTCTGCAACACACAAGTGCAGAAACACAACAAACAAAAATGGCGGATGGTTGGGAGCTATTTTGTTTTCACATTGCATCATGAATGACAAACTAATAGGAAGTGGACAAAAGAGGAAAAAGCTAGTTTGACCAAACCATAAAACAGCTTTGTCACATTTATCCATGTTCATGTTCAGTACAGATTACAGGTAAGAGCCAGTTTTAAGGTCAGTGAGCCAGAAGTAGCACAAAGAACCCCAAGATACACGCAAAGCTTTGTTTGAACAGATAATACAATGATATACAGATCACACCCTACAAATATAGTGAACAAAAGCCAGCATGAATAGGCTACTTAAAAACATCTCCTATGGTAATAATTAACATTTCATCCTCTTTTTTCCCTCTCAGTCTATGAACAAAGTCATTTCCTTTACAATGTTTAACAGTTCGTGCTGTGCTAGTTTTACTGAATATCCACCCAACTCACTAATCATTAAGAAAATGGAGATTTTAGGGCAATTACTGGGTTTAGCGCAAGTAACAGAAGATTGGGCTAGTCTTCAAGGATTGCTACTTCGTTACAAATTCAGTCCCACAAATTTCGCATTTTTGCTTGTTTTTTTACCAACAATAATCTAGCAAGTCAATTTGAATGTGCTCTTGATCAGTTTGGACAAAAAGTTGAGCATAGATTAGCACTAATAGCAAAACACTAGGAGCTAGCCTCATCCCCTCAAGTACCTGTTGCCCTTCTACTCATTTAAAGACCGAATGGTATGATTAAGACTGACTGTCCTTCTCCCACATGGTCAACAGTTATAATGCCTCAGGGTCAAGGTCAGAACCTAGAATATTAAAGACTCCAAAGACTGAAATAAATGGACCTAGTCACCATCATGCCTAAACAACCAGCCAATACCACTTTCAGAGACGTTCACCAATCACAGTTATAAATTTTTTTTAAAAAAAAATCAACCACAGGGGTCCAGAAGTTCCCACCATAGGACCATTTCATAATATTCCACTACAGAACAATCATAGCAAGTTTGAAAGCCCCAGCTTCAGCGCGCTGCAAGTACAGTTTTGCCTCTGTGACCTTGAGAAGTAGGTCAAGGTCACTCACACACAAACTCATCCACTCATAGTCGTGAGCCAGCATACCAAGTTTGAAAGACCTAATAAATACAAAGCGTCCACGGCTGAATCCATAGTATGTCAATGTCACATAAACAAAATACCCAGCTGGCAGGCGCCTCGACCCATAGAAAAAGCTGATCGATCACAAAACTGAGAGGCATGTTTGTTTAGTTCCATTTTAGTACAACTTACACCTTCTGTTACACTAACAAACATTGTGCAGCTACTGTACAGGATCCATTTCTCAGTATGTATAAAAAATATTAAATTCTTTAAGCATTTAAAATTCTATTTAAAGGATTCTGAAAAGAATTTGACCCCATCTTCTAATTACCTAAAAAGCTCTGTAATTACATAATTAAGTAAAAATGTTTTAGTTGCACTGATCTGAATATAAATATTCATAGTTCAAAACTATTAAAGTAAAGTGCACAGTCGTCCAAAGCCCCAACTCTGGGCCTCTTCACTCTGGGCTTATTTTCCTCTGTCCTCAGCTAGAGAATATCTGACAAAAGGAACGGAAAACTGACCAGCTGGACACTGAGCATGCATAAAGACCACTTGATTACTATTCCTTTCACACAGTGTGAAGAACTGAAGTGGAAAGAGTAGTGGGCAAAGACAACAGAAATATGAGCAGATCATATGAAATATGTGCAGCTAACAGGACATTTAAAACAACTTTCAGTTCATTTCTGGCACCGCAATTAGGCGTAAAGCTTGTTAACGATGTTCCAGATTCCCACCACTGGAAACTACTGACCTACTAAAATCCAGAGAAAGAAGGAATGTGTGGGAGGCAAGATGGCGGACATCAGAGACATTCACAAACAGACAGTCCAACCCTCCGGACAAATCAGGCGCATGCTTCTCAATTTTCTCATATGCCACATTTTACATGTAAAAATCAACTAAAACACGTTTAGTTCTGACGATTATTACCAATCAAAACACTTCGAAGTGCGAGATATCGTGAGTTTTATATCTCCGAATAACAGCTTAGCAATGAAGACAAACAAACCTAAGAGATACCAGTTTACTGAATAGAATTTCACCACAACCTCTGACATCATTTATACGGACAGTGCGGACCACGTGACAAATTTGCACCAGCGAGAAAATCTAAATTGACGATGTGCAAAAGGCCAGTATTCAAAACTGAGTCTGAACAGAAAAGAGCAAGCTGTGAATACGACAAGGAATGACAGAAAACGAGGTTTTATACCTCAGATCATTGGCAGAGCTGGCAGGAACCACTGGAAGGGAGAAATCTTTGAATGCATTCAGATACAGACGGATTTTTGCTTGACTGGTAAGAAAAAAACATCATTATTGTTCACCCTTGCTCATATCTCCACATGTCATGATGTTGCCAACACAATATTGTTGTAGACCATAGTGGGAAATTAAGACTAGTGTTGTTCTGTGGTTGTGTGACGTAACTGAATTGTGTGTACACAGACTTCTGCATTGTTCGGGTATTCTTGCGAATGTAAATCACTGGTGGGTTTGGAAACTTGCCCTGCAAGTTCTCTAACTCTTGTACTCCATTATTGGTGGAAAATTGAGAAATAAGTAATTACAATTGTGTTAAATAGTGATTTTTTCACTATACTGTACAATACACTATAGTGATACTTTGCCCAGTTTACCCAGTCCTTCTCCCAGCCCTGTGTGTAGAATTCCAGACCCAGCTGAGGTAGCACAATTGTTAACATACCAGTAATGTTTCCCTACATGATGTTTCTTTCACATCCTACAGACAGACACACTGAAGATTATAATGAGTGGCTATAACATGAAACAGTTTAACGTCAACGTCATTACAATAGGTGGCAGCAAGGAGGTGTAGTGGTTAGCACGTCCGCCTCACAGCAGTGAAGTCCTGGGTTCAAGTCCAGGGCTCGGATGTTTCTGTGAGGAGTTTGCATGTTCTCTTCTGCTTGCTTGGGTTTTCTTATGGTACTCCAGTTTCCTCCCACAGTCCAAAAACATGCACCTTGGCTAAATGGCTGTTCCAAATTGCCCCTAGCAGTGAGTATGAATGGTTGTGTGTTTGTAAGCCCTGCGATGGCCTGGCAAACCCTTCAGGGGGTATACTACCTTTGCTCAGTGTCGGCTGAGCCTCCCCGCGACCCTTGGATTAAGCGGTTTGGCAACTACGTGAGAGATTACTGAAGTTGACGACATGGGTTTAAGCACTTGATCACAGACCTCAGCTAGAGTGCTGAAACATCAGCAGCAGATACTGCAGCACAGCCTGTAAATATTTTTCATATAGGAAAAGACAGATTTTAAAGCAGGCAAAATCCAGAGGAAACACTCAGCACAGCTTTTCACCAGTGCGTTACAGCTAGAAAGCAAAAACAGCAGCATGACGTTATGCTGAGTGGGTCAGTTGACTCTGCAGGATGAGAAAGCGCTCTGATTTCTAACACGGGAATAATGAGGCAGGGGTGGAATTTAGCAAAACTAAGCTAGTGGCTAACAGGACTAGTGAAATTATGAAACTATTAGTCCTGCTTCATATTTACAGGTCTCGAACACTATATCTTCTCTGCCTATTGGACGTCAAGTCACCAGCAGGAAGATTTGCTAGCTAATTTCGCTTGCCCTATAGATTTTTGACTCGCCACGGGCCAGCGCACTAGTGTTAATTTCCACCCCTGATGAGCTCTATTCCTCAGGAGAAGGAGAGGTTCCGCCATGGTTTTCATGTAATCTAAGCCCCTTTCTAAATAGATACCAAAACAAAAAAACAGTGCTATTCTTCACAAAACTCCAGCACATCTTAATGGTAGGTGATAGCCCAAAAACAGTAATGGGTGTGAGACTGAACTGTGAAACTGTAGGTCCTGTTGTGTTCAGTAAGTGAGTGAGATCAGATAGCACCTCAATCACAGATCTACGTCACTCTTTCTTTCATCTGAGAATCCCATGCTGCTCTGTCCCTGGAAATACTGTGTCAAGGGACTTTGACTCATTAAAGAAACAGGGAGTGCAGTCTAATTATTCACAATTGCTTTGTCCGAGCCTTCCAGGCTGCAAATCTCTAACACTGTACAATTTTAGAGGCTGATTTTGCTGTTGCACACTAAAATGACATTTCATAAAATAACTCATGGGTCCTGAATTGAGATTAGCAGTCTTGATGTGCAACAAAAACAACATGTTCACTGCTAGTCAAGTTAATGCGATTGTGACCAAGTCATCTGATGAAAAAGTCTCGCAGTGTGAACATTTTCATTACATCATTTAAATGACTTTAATTGTTCCCTATATTTCCTCTCAAGGATCGACAATATACATCGATCTGTCTATCTCACTATCCATCTATCTGTCTGTCAAATGTAAGGTAATTAGAATATAAGAAAAAAAGAGCAACTATTTGAACTTGTCCACTTCTTTCCTTCTATGAATGCTTCCAACCCACTCTTTATTCTTAAGAAATATTTTATAACAGATTGTTTTTACTTCTGCACTAAGAGCTTATATCTGTTTATTTAAGCCTATTTCCTTACCTGGTCATGCTGACTGATAATATAAACCAGACCTTTTTTATTAATCTCCTTGTCAATCATTAAAGGCTCATCTACCATCAGTTGCCACAAATGTCATCTCGTTAAAAACTTTTATTTTTTTTAATAATAACTATTATTATTGGGATCATCATGTACAAAACAAATATTGACAAATAACAAGTATTGACAAATAACAATATTAAAGCACGGCTTATAACTGGCTATAACCAGTTAAAGAGACTGGAAGGGGTTATTCAAGCGTGATTGTATAGTTGTGCTAAAAGCCATTTGAGAAGGAGAAGCAAAGTCAGATTTATTGTCACAGTACTTAATAAGAGGAATTATGGCTCAATAAACTACAAACAGCAATTATTCATAATATATACATATACTATACTAGTTCCCTGGTGCTTCAAGTAGAAAGTTAGTGATTTTGATGGAAGGTAACTGCCTGACACCAGCAATATTGGACTCACCACCAATTATAGTGCTGAAGACCCCACCAACAATCATGGTAAAACTGTCAGATGATCTCCAAAATTCCAAGATGGCTGAATCCATTCTGATGTCATTTATTTTAGAAAGTGTTATTTTGTCTAGAAAGACATTTATTTTGTCTTAAAAAGACAAAAACACTTCACTCAAATTTACACTCATCTTTTTAGAGATTTTTCTCTCCATGTAACCACAATGTTAAAACACACACACAAAAATGGGGACATGAACAAAATGAAAACATTTTCACATTTTACTGTAAAATTTTCATAAAAATTTACTCCATATTTCTGATTGGCTTAAATTTTGTTACACTTTGTAATTTTTATATGGTGCCACAAATACCCCAGATTCCCTGATATATATTAAAAATATATATCCTCAGATTCATCATGTACGTTTACACTAGCATGAGATACAATTGTATTTAATTCGTATTGCTATATTAAATTCATATATTCATATTTGTTTTGCTATATGGATAACACACACACTCTTGGCAAGAGCAAGTTCTCATTTAAAAAAAGGTATCAGACCTGTACTAACCGACTCGCACTACATGTTTTGGTTCAACCAAAAACAGCAAGACTTCCATTTTGGTTTTATGGAAAAATATGGTCCATTTTGTTCTGATTATCGGCCGAAAGCCACTTTTATAACAAAAATTCATTAATTTCCTAAGACGTTTAATTGTAATTAGGATCGCGGGGAGACTGGCGCCCATCATAGTTGACTCTGGGTGAAGGCAGGGTTCACCCTGAACAGCTCACCTGGCCATTGCAGGGACAATACACATACTATAACACAAATTACACAATATAATCAAATTTAATTTAAAGTGTAGCCATACTCCTTACACCTTATTCCAGGGTATGTCCTAAAAGCAATCTGCACATACGGAACAGACAAAGGAGTTCTGGCACTTCGGTCCCCTTTTTCTGCATACCATAAACTGCAATCTCTAAATCAGTCAATTCCCCGAGAACAGAGACGGATGGATGAGACGTCAGAACGAACGACAGCTGGATGGATTTGTCCCCCGCTTTCACAAAGACAATCAATTCCAACACAAACAGACACAAAGGTGGTCTTTCATCCACAGCAGTAGAGGAAGAACGAGCTTGCTCTGATTTCCATCCTGAAACACACAGGTGCTTCCCATAACCTTTCTGTACAGAGGATATGTCATAGGAAATGTCATAATATAACCTTGGTGTTTGAGCAAAGGAATTCTATGTGACGCCATGATCCCTGTGTACAAGCACAACACCTTGTCCTTGGTTCATAATCTGCATTGTGTAGAAGGAAGAATTAGTACAGAATTGAGAGAATAGCGAAAAACATGTAGTGGGAATGCTGGGATGGTGCTGATGGCGGTGGTAATGGTGGTGTGTGTGTGGATTGGAGTGAGGTTTCCGATGCTTTTAAAATCAATGCTCCTCTGCGCAGTCCCAGTGCCTTTAACACACACTACATGATTTATTCATTAACGATTTGCTTGCTTCTCTTCGTCTGTCCTTCCCAGCCCTTCTCCATTCAACCCCCACTGTCTTCGTACCTCCTTCACTTAAGGCCGCATGCAGCCCAGCTCATTTTCCATACCTCCTGATGTAGCAATCCAGTACAGAGCACAGACAGCATACTGTGTGTGTGTGTGTGTGTGTGTGTGTAACTGTAAGAGCTTCCTACTGCAGTGAGAGTGGGGGGCACTGAGGTCACTCCCTCTCCAATCTGGAGCCTCACCATTGATTCTTCTTAAGGTCTACACTGAGGTGTTGTACTGCAGAGAAACATGTTTTTATTTACCATGGCCAAGAGGGCATTTCCTTTTACAGACGAAAATGGTAAAGCCTATCAACTTGAAACCCAGATATAGTACTAGAGGGAAACTGGCTGCCGCTGAATTTCATCAATTTGTGTAAGAAATAAACAGACTTTTAATGTGACCTTAATGTAACTGTTGGACAGAATAAGAAAGGTCTCATTAAGAGAGATATTACCCTTCAGTATCCACTTTATCCTAGTCAAGATTATAATGGAATTCGAACCCAACAATGGGATGCGTTGGGAGGAAACCAGTAAAACTACAACAAGCCATCGGAAGCTCCGATTTATTGAGGACATGCCAAACACCACAAACACATGGAGCTGTGACTCCTGCGTCTCCTGGAGAAGTTCAGTAAATGCATTTTTGTCCTTTTCTCAGTGGAGGAGAAATGTTGAAATTCTTATTTATTGGTACTGGTACACACTGTACGTTCCACGTTCCAAGAGTGAATGAGTTAAAAAAAAATTACAAATGAAAAAACTGCTTAACCTTTAAGCAAAAGATTAGCCTAAGCAGTACTTGCACATGTTCTTTAACAAACAGCAGGGGATGTGTTATGCAAGTTCTCTCGGCACGGCGGGTCCATCAGGACTGAAGCTACAGCTGTGCCTCCCTACACACTTCAGGGGGGCAAGCATTCAGTAAGAGCATAAGGAGCATATCAGAATAATTGTTTTTGCATAACACTGGAACAGTTTATTTCGATCTGTATTTGACGAACAATCGGAAATTTCTAAACTATGGCTCTTGAACGCGCAATGACAAAGTGACTGGTGGTACTCAACAAAAGGCTTTTCTAGGACAAAGGAACAGAGAGAGGGCTATCAAGGATGACAGAAGTAAAGTGTGTTCTGCCCTGTGAACGTTTTCTCTTCCTGCTGGAATGGGTCACATGCTGCAGGAGAAAGTGCACCAAACAGGAAGTCATGGCTGAAATGCTGTGGCGCTGTGACGCTATGGTATGACCGAGAGAGCATGAGGGCGAAACAGCAGCATGCAGCCTTTTTCTTTGAATTCTCTTTTAGGCAAGTGGAATGGACTGAAGGAAAGGAGGCCACGGAGAAGAAAAGTGCAGCCATGACGGCTTGTCTCTCTCAGCACCCCAGCTCAAGTTTCCGCTCCAAACCAGAGTTGCATTCAAAAACACAAAACGTGTGGGACTTTCCAAATCAGCAAATCAAATCTATAACAAACAACAGGAACTGTGTGAAAAGCAGACACATATGTACAGCAGGTCCAGCGAGACGACTGCTTACAGAATTATGGAAACTGAGAGTGCTTCCTATATAAGAATGGACATCAGTGTTCGTCACGACATCGGGATATTTCCAGGATGCTAATATCCTTTTCTTTTTTAACCCTCTCTCATGTGTTGGCTCACTATGTGTTGGTTGTTTAAAGGCAAAGAACAATTAAACAGTGTGGAAACTCCAGCTACAATGCATGCAGATGTAAACGCCACAGACACAAAACCTTCACAATGCGTTAGCTGAAGCTTCCGAAGAATTAGAAGTTCTCCATCGCCATGGAATGATCAATTCAAGCCAATGCTGAGAGAGATTCAGTTAGAGAGTATGTTGAGTAGATCACCGAAATCAGATTAACAGTAAACATGCTGGAATGCAAATCTTGATGAAACACTTCACACAAACCAGATTTGATGTTAAATGGTCACGTCTTTGATTTTACGCTGAAGCAACAAGACTTGTGATATAATGTAGGCTAGTAATGCAACCAGTAAAGAAGTAATGGAAGTTACTTCCTTGGAAAAGAAAGTAGATGACATTAGTGGAAAGTATAAGAAGAATAAGAAGGTCCTGGGTTCGATTGCTGGGCTTAAGTGTTTCTATATGGAGTTTGCATGTTCTCCCTGTGCTTGCATGGGTTTCACTTCGGGTACTCCAGTTTCCTCCCACACTCCAAATACATGCACATTAGGCTAAATGGCTGTTCCAAATTGACCCTAAAATGTGAATGGTTGTGTGTGTTGCCCTGCGAAGGTCTGGTAATCTGTTCAGTGTGTAACCTGCTTTCACCCAGTGTCGGTTGAGATAGGCACCAGCCTTTCTGTGACCCTAGTAGGACTAAGCAGTTCGGCAAATGAGTGAGTGAGTGGGTGAGGGCATCAAGTAACAAGACAATAACAAGACTTATTCCTTCCTATCCTCAGACTTTGGGAGACTGGGTTAGGTGTAGATAAAAAAAATAGAAATATAAAATAAAAAGTTCTAAAGAGTAGGTTACAGAGTATCAGCTCTTAAATAAATCTTTAGAAGTATGACTCAACTTGCTTTTCAATGGTTCAAGGTTATATGACTGTAACAAAGGGTTAAAAAACAAAACAAAACATAATATTGACTGGGAATATTCATGGAAACTCGATAACAAATCACAATACAAATCGACAAATCAGCACACCATGGTAATATCCTAACAGGTGGTCCCTGGGGTTTTCTATTTCTTGTTTGGAGGCATATGAAAGAAAAACACAAAACAAAAAAACAAAAATGTGCGTCGAATCGTAAATGAACACATCGGTGTAGCTTTCATGTATATATCCTGTCACATGCACATATATTTGTCCAAGAAATAGGACATCGATTTGAGCAAATTCTGAGCAGAAGTTTTTACAGAATCGTCACTATAGTGAATTTTCGCTAAATTAGAAATAAACACATTTAGCAGTTTTTGTGCAATCGCAATAATGAGAAAAGGTATAGGCAATGGAGTTACAGGTCATCACATTCACATGTGAGAGCTAATACCATGACAACGTTTAAGTGAACTATGTGTAATGTGACATACGATGGATGAGCGGTATGAGATTGGTGCATATATTTACAGAAAATATATTTATATTTTGGGTTGTATAGGCTTACATTAGCAACAAAGCAACTAAGAAAAGCAACAGTGAACCATGTACTTTTGTGTACAAGTGTAAAACTTTATTATTATTTTATTATATTATTATTGTTATTTTTACTCTCACTCAGTCACTTATTAACCAGATTGCTAACTCCGATTAGGATCTTGAAGCTGGAGCCTATCACAGCCGACCCTGGGTGAAGGCGGGGTGCACCATTGCAGGGCCAACACACACACGCCCATTCACACTTACACTCACACATAGGGACAATTTGGAACAGCCAATTACCTTAATGTACAAAACCCAGGGAACATACAAACTCTCACAAAAACACAGAAGCGCCCCAACCTGGGACTCGAACCCAAGACCTTTGTTGCTGTGAGGTGGATGTGCTAACCAATGCGTTACAATGCAGACAGGGTTATTTGTAATATACTCTGAAATTTCTGTAGATAAATATGCATGCGTTAGATCGACCAAATGACGTGCATATTATATCGTTGGTTAAACCCTGAGTCATCCACACACCAGATATCAGGATATCTTGTTTAGAAACATCAGGAACTGTTTGCTCACTGTCTGAAGGCCATCTTGGTTTAGACATCAATATTTCCTCTGTCAGTGTGTATCTCTTTCTGAATCTCATGACTGTCTCTTTTCCTTTTAGGGTACCCAGACACTTTTAGATATCCTGCTATTGTTCAAAACTCACGTCAGCTCCCCACATGTTGGAAAACAGCTCAAGTCCTTGAATTATTCAAACCTGTATCACATGTTTCCTCCTATTTCAACCAAGTGATGCCTCAGCACTCAGCCAAATCCACATTTCGAACCACCATGAAACAACAAAGGTAACACAATCATACAAAGACAGGATAGACCCTGTCCTGACACAGACGGTGAAGGGGATACACTGTTTGGATGATGGCATTTACTCCAAACACAGGAGAACTGTAGTGTAAGCAGGACAGGCAGGACGGGGAGGGGAGGGTAGAGCCAGGTAAACCACACCACTCTGTTGGTGAGGATTAAAGTGACTGCTTCAATGCTAAGCCCTCAGTCATGAGACGGTGGATTGCATAACTGGGGTAGGTCACACGTGGTGAGTGAGAGGTCTGGAAAAGTCATGTCAAGTAAATGAAATGCAATGTCGACACATCAAGGTAATACATTACTATATAACACAAAGCACCGTGCAAAGATTCCTTTTTTGAACCTCCTACCCTCAAGCCAGAAATCCATTCATCCATCAAAATAAAAATAAATTTTAAAAAATCATCCCCAACAGAAATATTAAAAGTGCCTTTGGAAATGGAAATGGAAATGTTATACTAGCCAATTTGCATCTGGTGTCCCTGGAGGTTAATAAAGTGAGCGAGCAAAGGAGGAAAGATATCGCTGTTGTTCATACATGGCCTTCATTCACCGCGGTATGGTTTTTATGATCACAATAAGTGCTAAGTAATTTAATGGAGATGAAATGTAAGCCATATATTCACTGCGAGAGACTTACAGTCAAAGACAGAGCACCAAGTTTCAGTGGACTATCTGTCAGACATTAGCTTTTAAGTACAGACTTTCAACATTATATCATTATCATCCATCCATTTGCTGAACCACTTAATCCTACTCGGGTCACAGGGTGGCTGGAGCCTATCTGAGCCAAGTCTGGACTCTCAGACACCCTGAACAGTTAACCAATTCCTTGAAGGGCCAACACATGCATGCACACACCCAGGGGCAAGTCTACTGCGCATGTTTTTTAACTGTTGGGGGAAACCGAAGTACCTGGAGGAAACCCACGCAAGCACGGGGAGAACACACTGAAACGCCCGAGGCCGGGAATTGAACCCAGGCCTTCTTGCTGACATGCTAACCACTGTGCTACCTATTATTATCATTATTATCATCATCATCATTAGCAGAGCTCCAGTGTTCCATACTTAGGCAAACATCATAAAGCCACAAGCTTATGCTGTCATGACATTTTCACAGCTCAACTTTTTTATGACGTGCTTAAATGTTATTATTAGAAGAAACTGGAGTACCTGGAGGAAACCCACGCAAGCACAAGGAAAACATGCAAACTCCACACTGAAACATCCGGGCCCGGGAACTTAACCCAGGACCTTCTTGCTGTGAGGCGGACGTGCTAACCACTGCACCACCCTTACCCAAATGTAAATATAATGAAATATTAAAAGGGACAAACATGCCTTTATACACCTTGCACTACTCTGCACACACAACAACCACACTCCCTGAACAGCTCTGTGTGCACACTTCACCAACACTTTACACACCATATTATTTATCGTCACTACATCAATATTTTATATTTAATTTAACTATTGGCTGCGTTTTTCCCCCCTTTCAAGTACTTATTGATAATTTATTCTTCTTGATGCTGACACTTTTTATTCTTCTTAAAATACTGGAAAGTCGTAATGAGCATTTCACTACATGCTGTACTGTGTAGGACATTGTATGAGACAAATTAAATTTGATTTTGAATTATACTTCACTTGTCCCAGACCACTAGCTTCCTGGCCCCTTCTTCACACACTCGCACACACACACACACACACACA
>JBCNYG010000001.1:45281046-45291150 GCA_039654305.1 Porochilus rendahli | reverse complement strand
TCTCTCACCCCCCTCTCACTCACTCTCACTCCCTCTCTCTCACACACTCGCTCTCTCTCACTCTCTCACTCTCACTCTCTCTCACTCTCTCCCTCACTGTCTCGCACGCTCACTCTCTCCCTCACACTCTCTCTCTCTCACTCACTCTCACTCTTTCTCTCTCTCTCTCTCCCTCAATCTCTCTTTTTCTCTCTCTCTCTCTTTCTCTTTCTCTCACTCTCTCTCTCTCTCTCTCTCTCTCTGGGAATAAAAAAGGAATGCAGAAATTCTTGCTTAATGAACAGACTAAAATTGTGTAACGGATCACACCTCATTATTCAGTGATGCAATAGATATGCCTTCAGCCAAATAAGATTAATCGCACATCTCAATTTTTAAACCAAGATGTACTCAGTGACTCATGCTCATGCGCCACATTTTCATTCATTCATCCATTAATTTGCCGAACCGGTTAAACCTTACTAGGTTCATGAGGAGGCTGGGGCCTATCTCGGCAGACTCTACGTGAGGGCAGGGTACACCCTAAACAGCTCCCCAGACCATCCCAAGGCCAACACACACAAACATTCACACTTACACTCACACCTAGGGGCAATTTGGAACAGCCAATTGGTCTAACGTGCATGTTTTTGGTCTGTACATGCAGAACACGCACAGACACCCCCTTGACAAATTCAGGACTTTCTTGTAGTTAGATGGACATGTTAACTACTACTATACCCTGCCGCTCTCCAGTCACATTTTTTTTCATCCATTCATACATTAATTTGCTCATTCATTCATTTATTAATTTTCTGAACCGCTTAATCCTAATTAGGGTTGCGGGGAGGTTGGCGCCTCTCGGCTGACTCGCGGCGAGAACAGAGTACACCCTGGACAACTCACCAGGCCATCGCAGGACAACATTCATTTGCTGAAACGCTTAATTCAATTAGGGTTACATGGAGGCTGGAACCTATCCCAGTCGACACTGGGCGAAGACGGGTTACACCACCTGAACAGCTCACCAAACCATTTCTGGGCCGGTGCATAAAACATTCACACATAGGGGCAATTTGGAACAGCCAATCAGCCTAATGTGCCTGTCTTTGGACTGTGGGAGGAAACCGGATTAGAGGAAGCCCACACAAGCAAATTGTTACGCCACACAGAAATGCCCTCACCAAGCCTGGGACTCAAACCCAGGACCTTCTTGCTGTGACTACTCACACACCTTCAGAAGGAATTTGATCTTTATCAAGGTCACTATGCCCCCAGACACAATCTCGTAAATAGTCAATTATAATGCACCATGCACCTACACACATTTACATACATAAAAAATCACACACAGTACAACATGAATAGAAAACAATATAATCGAATAGAAAAATGCTTGTTATTGTAACTGTCCTATATGTGAAGAAAAACTAATGAAAAAAAAAACTGTCAATATCAAGATGAGAGAGAGAGAAAAAACCCCCAAAACTCCTCAAGGTGAGTTATCTTAGGCAATCCTACACCATAGTGCCATGTTTTCTGAGTAATGGAATCCTGAGTGGAAACCCATTCGCACACAGTGAACATGCACAGAAACTCTGCACAGACAGGATCCACTCCCTCACTCATTCATTTGCTGAACCGTTTACTCCTATTAAGGTCACAAGGAGTCTGGAGTCCATCTAGCCAACGCTGAGACAAGTTACGCCCTCCAGCTCACCAGACCATATCAGGGCCAACACACACAAACATTCACACTTACACCTAGGCCTAGTCTGGAACAGCCAATTAGCCTGATGTGCATGTCTTTCGACTGTGGGAGGAAACTGGAGTACCAAGAGGGAACCCAAGCAAACAAGGAGAGAAGATTCAAACTCCACACAGAAACCCCCTTTGCTGAACTTGGAACTCAAACCCAGGACCTACTTACTGTGAGGCGGACATACTAATTTCTACGCCACCATGCCACTCCAGGATCGGACCATGGACCCACTAATCGCCTACTAGAAGATAAAACTTGTGAAAACCCAACTTGATTACAGTCACCTCTGCTTTATAATCATCTGCTGATCTGAAATATTGTCTTAATAGGAATGTAATGATTTGTCCTCACACAGTATTCGGTACAACAGTTTGTGATTCAACCAGAGCTTGTGTGCCACATTGTGCCATCTAGTGGCAAAAGAAGGGACAAACATTATGGCAAGTAAGGTAACGTGCTTTATCTGTATACAAAAGAGAATATTTTAATCGTCCTAAAGAAACTCACTCACTTAGTTATTTGCCGAACTGCTAAATCCTGTTAGGGTCATGGAGGCTATCCCAGCCGTCACTGTACGAAGACAGGGTATACCCTAAACATCTCATCAGACCACTGCAGGGCTAACACAACAACCATTCACACTCACCCCTATTGGCAATTTAGCGCAACCAGTTAGTCTAATGTGCATATATTTGAACTTTAGGAGGAAACTGGTGTACCCAGAGAAAACCCACGCCAGCAGGAGGAGAATATGCAAGCTCCACACAGAAATGCCCGAGCCAGGGACTCGAACCTAGGACCTTCTTCCTGTGAAGCAGACTTGCTAACTACAACACTAAATAAACTGTGATCTTATATTCTATGAAATACAGGTATATTTGAAAGCCATGTATTATTTATAACGTGGTGAAATGTTATAGGGTTGACTTTGAATGTGACACGAATAAAAAAGTGGGCATTCTGACCATTAAAGCAGAACTTAGATTAATTGAAAGAGCCCAAATTAATAGTGGTGGTAGTAGATGTTTTTTTACTGGCAGGAAAGATTCCTCATTACACAACTATATACATAACTACTAAGGTTTTCTCAGAATGTGTGTGTTTGTGTGTGTGTTTACACTTTTAAGTGGAGGACAAATTAGAAAAGCAATTGTATCTAAGTGCAAAACACACATCTCTGCTGAAAAATACTAAAACAGCAACTGCAACTGATAACTCTTCCGCCTCTAATACAGGAGAAACGGGGTTACTATTTGCTTATTTACTGACACAGCAAAGTGTAATGCACTTCTGAATCCTGATCAACTTTGGCGCAACTACAGAATGAGTAGTGACATTTTCAAAAACCTTTTTTTTTATGTTTATTATTTGAACGAACATTTTACCCTTATTGATATCATGTGTATATCACAGATAAAGGTGGTCCATTGAAAAACACCAGAAAAGCATCACTGTACTCAGTTGTACAAGAAAAATCAACAGATGTAATATTCTCCCATAGTGAGTGGTTAGATGTGATTTCCGATCTGTCTTTCATGAATCATTTATCGTGCTTGCACAGCTGTGCATCAATGTCTCTATATGTACAAGCTGCTCTTAATTAATTGTCCCTAGAGAGATAAATAAAGTTCTTCCCAAGCGTGCTCCAAGCGTGCTCCTAAATCATGGAGCTCCACGCTTTTTTGAATGTTGAAGATTGCGGACATCATGGCCCAGTGTAAACCCAGGGTTAAGATCTTGGAATGATGAAACCACACATAATTCCAAAGAGAACACCGGACCCTAGATGTCATGTTTAAATAATGCAGGTTCCACATACAGGAGGTTTAAAGTAATGGTACGTAATGTGGCATATCAGAGTCAAATTGTATGGACTTGAAGAAAATGGAAGGGTGTACTTTTTTCTGAATTGTTTTTTTCTTTGCTTCTCATCTCTACAAAATATCAGCGATATGTAGCATTTGTTGGAGTGCATTACCTTCTCTGTAGGCACACTAATAAAGAGGGTGAATATTTTTGGTTCAAATATGTTGAAAAATGAGCAATTTCCTGGGATGTATTTATTTTTTCACATTACTTTTAAACACAGGAGTTAAAAGCATGGAGGATATTGACTCTTTCTGAGCAGAGACTCTTATCAGAAAAGTCAAACAAAAACAAGTACTTACTTAAAAGAATATTTCAGCATTTTTTATCCCAATCTTTATCCAATATTGTAATATACATGCGGTTATGATAAGAAAGTAATTTCCACAGAAACTGTATTTAATTCCATTAGTAAGGACTAACAATGGGTTGTGCTTTTACAGGAAAATAATCCATGCTGGTGTGGTGTGATATTGCTTGCCACAGAACAGACAATTATTTTCTTATTGCAGCATGCCCAAAATGTATTATTCATCCAAAACCACAGCAATTTCACCAATAATTTTACATTTTCATTAAATAAACAAAACAGAGTGCTTTTCTTTACCATTTAATGCCGTGAAGCATCTAACAGACAAGCTGTCAGATTTAAGAGGTAACACCAAGACTCCTTCCATAAATTGTGAATAAACTTCTCCTTCACTATATCACTGGTATTACAACACTACCTGGGTAGCATGGTGGCATAGTGCTTAGTGCATCAGCCTCACAGAAAAAAGGTCCTGGGTTGTCCTAGGTTGTCCTCAGTGAGGACTCTCTCTGTGCTTGGGTGGGTTGCTTCCAGGTACTCTGGTTTCCCCCCACAGTCTAAGGACATGGACATTAGGCTAATTGGCTTCCCCTGGGTGTGATGTGAATGGCTGTGTGTGTTGCCCCACCATGGAATGGCACACTGTTTAGGGTGTACCCCGCCTTGGCCCAGAGTCGGCTCAAATAGCCTCCCCGCAACCACAATAGGATTATGCGGTTCGAATAATGAATATATGATTAGATATCAATACATTTTAGCCAAGTGAAAGTTAAAAAATGGCCCTTAGATTTATATTAGAAGAAAGTTCAATGTGTTCTGTTGTTATCTTCTGAAAAACCTGGTTCCTGGTAATGACACAGATGCTAAAATATAAAGTAAATAGACTTATTTTATGCAAGCCATCGATTCTAACACTTTGTACACAGTTTTATATCTTTTCAGTTATCTCCATTATTACATCATTTATACTCTTATTGAAACCAGTCATAAGTATGAGCACAGATTTAAAACAGAAGGACAGAATGCCCTGCCAGCAGATATTACTTCTGGCGTACACTTCCTCCACATCCATCAGCCAGAAACACATCACACATGACAGGGTGAGACCGAATGTAGCAGATGATGATTAAATATGAAATGCAGACTCAGGCACAGACCCAGCACCCTTCTGCTCTTTTACTACTAGTGATTATTAAGATTTCCTTAATATTTACCATGTGTCCATTCTTTCTTCATGATGTCACAGTGACAGCCAAAGAATATAACAGTCAGCTGGTGTACTGGATAAAAAAATGCATTAAATAAACACAGATATGCAGCTCGTGGGACAGCCGCACAGTTTATCTGATAATAATGAAATAGCAAGCTGCAGTAAAATCCTGCTTTAAAACGAAACGGTTTGAAATTCACCCACTCATCACAAAGCACTGGCCATGCTAGACTGGCAATACACTACAGCTACTGTGTTCCCTGTGGCTTATAGTGAAACCTAACCACAGCTATAAATCATAATCAGCATAATGAACGGTATCATCATCATCATCCATCATCATCATCATCATCATCATCATCATCATCATCATCATGCTTCTCTAGGCAGCCTCTCAGATTTACATGGTCCACAGTATGCAGACAGAAGACATTAGTAGAAATCTGTCAAAGCATTCAGGCATCCACTTGTATTAGTCATTTTGGCAACAGGACACAGTGACGGATCATAATCCCCATATCAATAGTAAAGGATGCTCTCATTTGGACATTTCACCATACTTTGCAAGATGGCAGTAAAATATATATTAAGATTTTAAAAACCCTCAGGTCTCCATTGAAAGAAAAGAATAAAAAACACCACAGATACACTCCTTTAGATGAATATACTGTTAAGCAAAGATTCTGTAACAGCACGTTGATCTTCTTTGATGTAGTACGTTTGGGCAATAGCTATGAGGATCAGGTCTGGGAATCTGTCCTCAGAGAGAACCAGTATGAAAAAGTTCTACAATTCTTTTTTAAGGCATAACTGATAACTATGATGTCTCTTAAAGAAATTGCTTGTTTTTTGGTT
Source organism: Porochilus rendahli (assembly GCA_039654305.1). Taxonomy (NCBI): domain Eukaryota; kingdom Metazoa; phylum Chordata; class Actinopteri; order Siluriformes; family Plotosidae; genus Porochilus; species Porochilus rendahli. The sequence goes on along the minus strand of JBCNYG010000001.1, from coordinate 45,285,168 downwards.
GGGGGTGGGGGGCTTGGCATTCACTCATTCACTCATTCACTCATTCACTCATTCACTCATTCACTTGCGGAACTGCTTACTCACACTAGGGTCATGAGGGAGCTGGTGCCGATCTCAGCTGACAGTGGGCATGGAGTGCATTTGGGTTCAATCCCAGCAGTTAATCTCCATGGCCGTGTTGCTACAGTTGGTCAAAGGATATTGCTTAAATTATTAGGCCAAACTATTATACTGAGACAAACCAGTAATTTAATTCAATTATATCCGGTATCTGAGTTAGATATAATGGGGGGTAAGAAAAAAACCTATTTAATTATTTAATTATTCTACAAGAGTCACGTTTCTCATCACATCTAGATGATTCTCCGTCTTTGCCTCTTTGTCATCATTACTTTTCTCTTCAACGCCCCCTGCTTTGAACCCTAGCCTTTATCTGAGGCCCTGCTACCTCTAACGCTTTCTCCTCTCCTTTTTATTACTCCGTTTTTGTTTCACTCGGTTGCACTCCAGTCCTTCGTTTCAACCCCCTACATCTGCTCCGTCTTTTTCAAGCTCAAATTCAAATTCAAATGCTCACCCTCTCTGCATTTCCCTGTTTGTTTTGGGCCTTTCTTGCCATTTTTACTTCCCAGTGTGCTTTCTTTTGCTCCACAGCCTTGGAAACTGAAAGACTGGGAGAGTTTGCGTGTCCCTATGGCAACAGGGTAATACAGGGAGTCAGGCTGAGGCACCTTTGAGTTGTGTGAAAAAAATAAATAAAACACATATGTATGTATATTGCATACAGACCCTGGAGACAGTCATGTCTGAGATGCTAATAAGTATGCTGCCTATTTTGCATAGTCATCAGTTTTCCCACTGTGTGGCAACTTGTTTGAATCCCATTCTAATGATATTACTGCATTTTCATGTGTAATGAATACAGACAGCATGCCATGGATTCAAAACTTGCTGGATTTGCTTATCATGGCTGAAGGATTTACATAATTATTGAAATAACACACTACAACTGCTCAGACTGAACCAAAATAAAGCTGCAAACCTAAATTGTGCAACGCATTTACACCATGCAGTGAGTATGTGCAAATCTGTTTTCACTTGGAAACTGTGACCAAATCCTTTTCTCCTACTCCTTTCTAACTTTATCACCAGGCTCAAGGCTACGGCAACTTGTTCTCATTGCTCTTCTCTGCCCTCTCACAGCTGTTCATATACACACTTCAGTCCTTTATTTAATTCCTGGCTATCTCACATTCAACACGACACACTTAAATCAGTGCCCCTGTCTGCGTTTAGTTCAAAAGTTTATTTATCATCCTTACCTTATATCCATTTGCTTTCACAACTACTTAAGTTATTCTTTCCATACCACTAGAATCACGGGACCCCACGAATCAAACAAACTCCCACTTACATTCAAACACATTTCATTTTCTTCGTATTTAAGTCACATTTGCTTTACTCTGTAGATGGTCCACCGGTCATCTGTAAAAGTTTCACCAGTTTGAATTCGATGGCTGCCACACTGTACTTCAATGTGTTACATTTTTCTGGGGTACAGCAAGCCCCATGGGGTTTTATTCCCGTCAATGTCAATCACTGCATCTACTGTATTGTTATTTTTTGTTGTATTTTCAAATCGGTGTACAAATATTCATTCATTGATTTATTCAATCACTTAAACAGCAGTAGTGAAATAAACTGGATAAATAAACCTTCTCTTCTCTTCGGGTACAAGGGTGGGCTGAAAAGTCCATAGACTGACAATTTCATTTTAAAATGTTTTTTACTTTATACTGTATTAATTCCACAAGGCAAATTTCGACTTCTGCATTTAACCCATCCAAAGTGAGCACAAACATGTGCGTAAACAGTGAGCACACACACTTGGACCAGTGGGCAGCTAACCACTGCAGTGCCTGAAGAGCAGTTCGGGGTTAGGTGTCTTGGTCAAGGGCACTTCAGCCATGAATGTGGAGGAAGGGAAGGTGCAGCTCACTCAACCTAAATGTGTTTTTTCTTTTTTTACATAGTTTCCCCTGCAGTATATGCACATCTTCCATCGGTGTTGGTATAGGAATCCTTTTCCTGATAGTAAGACGGATTACTATGGACGTTTTTTTAAGCCTATGAACTTTTCAGCCAAGCCTTATAGCCACATAGTCTCTCCAGAAGAGCTTGATCCTTTCACACATTCGCGTTATCTGACAAGATTTACAAGTTTTTCAAACCTAAAACACTAAAACTGAATTAGTTTGGGAAATGGCAAGTATACTCCGATTATATTGAAAGGCTGAAGGCAGAACAACAACAATTTCAAGTGTGTGACTTAATTTGTTTTCACCGGGCAGTGTATACTGCTAAATCCCTATAATATCACAACAGAATGGCTGTGATGATCACACTATCTACAAGACAAATCACAGGGTCATTTATTTTATTTGCTTGTTTATTATGCACTCGTTCTAAAAGGTTATTGTTTCTATAGTAACAATGTCCATACGGACCTGTATTGCTGATATTTCACATAATCTAAGAATAACTAGATATTTAATGTATTGCTATTTACCAAAAAAACCTTACTCTCTCACTCAGTAATTTCTGAATCACTTAATCTTATTACTATGGTCATGGGGGGACTGGAGCATATCTCCTCTCTCAACCAACACTGAATGAAAGCAGGGTACACCCTTAATTTCTCACCAGACTATACAGACTCTACAACCATTCCCACTCACATCGAGGGGCAATTTGGAACAGCCAATTAGCCTAATGTGAATTTCTCTGGACTGTGGAAGATATCCGCATTACCTGGATGTGCTAACCACTAGTGTGACCCTAAGTGTGAGAGTGATTGTGAATGGTTTTAAGTGAGTTGGTCCTGCGATGGTGTGACAAGGTCTTCGGAGTTTACCCTGACTTCGTACAATGTCGACTGAGATAGGCTCCAATAGCCCCCCGAGCCCTAGAAGGATTAAGCAGTTCAGCAAACAAGCGAGTGAGTGATAAGTTCAGTCTAGAGTAAGGAAATGATCTGAAGTGATAAACTGTAATTGCTGTAACTCACAATAATTTATGTCTTGTAATGTTACTCAATGACAACATAAAATCCGTCTCTCAGACATGCCCATATAGTATCGCTACTAACAGATGCAGAGACAGATGGATTTCCCACCTGCTACTCGCACCACAGCTCGCTCTGCAGGGTCCAGCACTGAGTCCTGGCTCTTTCGCTTGCGTCTCTCGTGTTTGGACAGATTCCATGGCAGAGTGTCCCCTTTTGGCCCAGTGCTGCTTTGAGGGCACGGAGATAGGGATCCACCTGAACGCTCGCTACGAAACGAACGCTCGCTCACGCATGAGCGCTCGCTCAGACTCTCCTCATCAGAAGAAGACATCGTCGTGGGGCTGAAAGACATGCATGCATGAATAGAGGGTTTGTTAAAACTTTAGTGTATTGTAAGAAGTGAACAGAAAAACGACACGTTTAAGCAGCACATTGATGTTATTGTTACATACAACGCAACAGAGACTCTGACTTAAGGAATGATGATGGAGGGGAAAAGAAGAGGGAGATTGATCATCCACATCAATGGACTATTAATATAAGCTTAAGTCCAGATCAATATAGGACATTCTGGTAATGGCCTGGAGTGACGATAGCTCTCCCTCTGTGATTAGATCGGAGGAATGAGGCTCATGGGAGCACAATTAGACATCTGTCCATCTCTGAGAACTACATAAGCCAAAAGATCAATACCGCTGACCTAAGCACAAGGTAGCTGCAGATGTTCCTGCCTGCCTCGCCTCACCTTTAATAAAATTCATTCATTTTGCTCGTTCACTTTCTAAGCCACATAATCCTAATTAGGGTCATGGGGAGGCTCTGTGTCAAAGGGAATTCCACAAAGCATGGGGAGAACATGCAAACGCCACACAGAAACACTCGAGCCCGGGAATCGAACCTGGGACCCTCTTGCTGTGAGGCAGGCATTCTAACCACTGTACCTCAGGGCTGACTCAAAATAAAACATTAAATTTATTAATTCATTTTCCGAACCGCTTATTCCTAATTAGGGTCGCGGGGAGGCTGGCGCCCATCTCAGCCGACTCCGGGCGAGG
>JBCNYG010000001.1:45246619-45258316 GCA_039654305.1 Porochilus rendahli | reverse complement strand
ATATGTAAATATATAAAAGGATGGATCTATGTACGTATGATGTGTTACTGTGTGGGTGTGTGTGTGTGTGTGTGTGTGTGTGTGTGTGTGTGTGTGTGTGTGTGTGTGTGTGAAATTATACCCTGTGATGTGACACATTGCTCAACCCACTGCTCTAGACCAGACAACGCACGATGTACTAAAAGACCAACAGTGACTGCCACATACCGATCAGGTATCGTGTATGAGGAGGTAATGGATCCTGCCATGCCTCGAGTGCTTGCGCAGTCACTCGCTGCTCCCAAGCTTCCTGTCTCTCTATGTACACCTTCCTTTCCGATCTCAGTGCCTTGAACCTCCAGCCTGAAACATCAACACAGTTTAAATTATGAGGGCTCTTTCATGTTGACACTTGAATCAAAACACACAAATGTTGGCTATACTGAGTGAACAATGGGGACTCTGTCACACCTGCTGTATTTTCCTGTCCGGGCTCCGAGAGCTCCTCCGGCTAGTGTGTTGAAGTGTGGCGTGTCAGTGAGATCCCTGGGGGCCACAGACAAGCCTTCACTAGGTGAGGTGGTGCTAAGGCCGCTGGCTGCGCCCTCTAAACTGCTCTCACCGAGGCTGGGAGACTTTAGTGCTCGCCATGCGTCTGCAACTACAGGAGCAAAAACAAGAAAGACAGAGCAGAGATGTGTTCAACATCAAAAAGCACAATACAACTGAAAAGTATTATTAGTAAATAACGTAAGCAGGATATGATTATTATTAATGTATGCCATGTTACAACAAATAACGTTACCTGTAATGGGACCATCATCTTCATCAAAGTCAATCCTGACGCCTCTTCCCTTACCTCGGCTAACCCCACAGCCTCCACCGCGACACAGTGATATTGGCACCACGCCATACACGTATGCCAACATGATGGGTACGCCAATACCTAAGAGCAGAACAAGCGTTTTTGACTGAACATGTCTTTACTGGTAATTGTAGAATTAATTCTTAGGAATGAGCTTACAAAAACAGGCAATATTTTTTCCCCTCCATTTTTTCTCTCCTAAATTTGTCATAGCCAATTCCCACCTATCAAATATTGCCTCCTATTACGCAGCCACCACCAACCAAGGAGCGGTGACAGCGAGTATGTGCCCCCTCTTTGACACATGATGCTTGCCGCCTACATCTTTACAAGCTGCTTGCACATGCACATTCAGATGCAGCCACCTTGTGTGCATGAGCTCGTAGATCCCCATGACTGGCTGGTGATCACTTCAAGTGACAGGTAGGTAAGTATATGTATCCAGTCTCCAGTCTTGAATCTCCAGTCAAAGCTTTTTTTTTTTTTTTAGAATTCCAAGCATGCATTGCTTAACATTTAATTCTGGTTATCAAATTTTATTGGACGTGTGGTTTTAGAATATTTACTATAACCTCACCGCTCCTCCTACATTTTCTACATTTGTGTTAGTGACATCATCAGTGGCCAAGAAAAACAATATATATATTTATGAATATAACTTAAGACTTAAAATATAACCATTTTCACAGAAAATGAAAAAAAAAAACAAAAAAAAAACTTGTTTCACTAGCTTTGTGCCTACGGCGAATCATAGCTGAGCCAACAGCTGGTTTAACGGCAATCTTGCTTATGTGATTCTTCTTAGTTGATTTTTCCAAGATATTCTTTTATCCCCCCACAATAACTTACCGACACTGACAGCTGCAATAACCGGGGCTGTGATGATTGACAAGGCGACACCACCTGTAATGGCCAGGTTTCTCCTGTGCTGAGTGTTCTTCTTCCCCTCATAATGAGCATAGATCTGTGGCGGGAAAGTAAAAAAATTACTTTGTGTTACCAAAAGGATACTGAGTGCACTCTGGTCAAAAGTGTGCAATCACTCTGACACAAGAAGTACTTCTGTATGAAAACATAAGTTCCGTTACTTAGAAGCTGATTTATTAGAAAATGGTCTGCAGGCCAGGAAGTACCCTTTGACGAACCCGAGATGTTATAATAGGAAGGTATATACATTTTTCTTAAAGCTTTTGGTGAATTCCTGTTTATTCAGTTTAATGTTTATGCTGCTGTGGGTGTGGCACATTTCAGAGCTGACGGATGTGGAGGAATCAGGGGAAGTGAAACTTTTTGCGTTTTTGGTGTACATTTTTTGGTCATTTTGAGGGGATAAGTCCAGGGATTTTTCTGTAAGAAACAACAAGGGTGGCGGGAAATGGGCTAAGGAGTAAATGCTTGTTCCAGTAAGACGTACACAAGTAAAACCATCTTTAAAATGGGCACAAGGATGTCACATTCTCGATGAGACTTTTACAGAAATATTAGTCTTTATAAATTATAAATTTTAAATATATATTTGGGTTTCTTTCTATAATAAAAGTCTTTTCTACTGTAGATAATTTTGCTCAAGTGTTTATTTCTGCAAAATGACCTTTTAGAAAAAAAAATATTATTTTGAACATAACCTTAGTAAACATGTGTAAAGAATAGTTGTCATATGGTAATTTTGGAAAATTATCCAGTATTCATGATATCTTTACTTGCTATCATGTTTGTCATGTAAGCCAAGTTTTTTTCAGGCCGGAAAACAGCGCCTTGCTTTGTAGCAATTTTTCAGTAAACTTGGCGAATGTTCTAACAGATTGTATTACACTGTACCAATGAGGCAAGTATAATGTGACAGTTGTTAAAAAGGCAATCAGGCAATATAAGCCACACAGTGAACAAACAAGGAAGTGTGCTGTCTTATCATTGACAAGAAATCATGTATTATTCAAATGTAGTTCCTCATAAAGCCTGTGGTAATAATGTCTAAATTCCCAGAACTCCACAAGGAAGGGAATTAGTAATGGCACTAAGATGACAGCACAGCAGTGTCTCACCTTTCTTCCTACGTAAACCGGGATGCCGATGACCATGGCAGGGACCGCAATGCCAGCGATCAGCGTGATGCCGACCGGAGCACCAATTAGAGTGCCAAGCTGCCACAGAATCTTTTTCTTTCGACTCCATGGCTTTTTCCCCCAAAAAGTACAGCCTGATGGACTGGAATAGAAAAAAATAAAGCAGCATGGAAGTGAAACAAATGCAGGCAGAGATAAAAAAAAATACAATGCCTATCAATATTACAGGAGTTTATCAGCAACTATTGAACACTGCTCTGAGATGAGGAGATGATGTACCTGAGGTAGTGCAGGTCAGAGATTTCCTTCATACACAGCCAGCAGAACTCACAGCCACAAACAGCGCAGGTCATGTGATTACAACTTCCGTCATTCATCTTGATGATGTAGGCGCCACATCGGGGACAGGGCTTGATGTCATCAGCTGAGGGGAGATTAGAGTAGTGGAGTCAGGTTTAGAATAAGCAGAGACACACAGAGGTTCCTGTAACAAAGTATGCCGAGGAAGCTCTATCCAAATATCCTGGCGACCTGTCCAGAGTGTACTGAGATGGGTGCAGCCTCCCTATGAACCCAAATTAGGAATAAGCGGTTCAGAAAATGACTAACTGAAAGAATGAATATATATATTGATTCCCAGGCTAAGGCATTTCTGTGTGGAGTTTGCCTGTTCTCCCAGTGTACCATGTACTCCAGTTTCCTCCCACCATTCAAAGACATGCACATTATTCCCAAACTGATCATATGTGTGAGTCTGTATGTGTGAACAGTTGTGCGTGTGTGTTGGCCCTGTGATGGTCTGCCGAGCTGTTTAGGGTGTTAGAACATGATGTGAACACACTGTTAAGTGTGGTTATTGTGGTTATCATTTTATTCAATCATTTTATTTTTTAGTTCTGAAGTAACATATCAGTGGTATAAAAGCTGAAAGATGAAATAGTAGAAATGGACTTACTGGGCCCCGGCTCGGCAGCGTAACTGGGTGAATGGTTGCTGTGCGTTCTCAGTGAGAGCGCCCTTTGCTGCCTGGCTGAGTCACATGTTTGGTTCGGATGCCAGGCCTGCTTGCAGTGGTAGCAAAACTCAGCGCCACAACCTTCCCTGCGACATACAAGCCTGGGGCAGCTGGCACAGCCTGACGCAATGACAGCAAACCTGGCCGGAGAGACGAGAGCAGATCAGAGTTTTATTATAGTCAACACAACACTAGCATTGGTTCTGGTTGTATGCAACACACGAGAAGAAAGTAGAATTTAAAAAAGTTCATGTAATCTGGGTGTAATTTAATGCATTTTTATATGCCATATATATTGATAAAGCATGATAATGAGATAGGAGGGAAAAAGAAGGAAGGAGGCACATCAATACATGTGTGTGTCTGTGTGTGTGTTTTAATAGGTTTTTTAATCCTCACTAAAAAAACACATTAATGTTGCTAAGATTTGCTTAATTCTTAAGAATGTATGCTGTTTTGGACTTCTTCTTCTTCTTCTTCTTCTTCTTCTTCTTATTATTATTATTATTATTATTATTATTATTATTATTAACAACAACAACAACGATAATTGAAATAACTAAATAATAACCCAGAATAATTTAAGAAGTTAATCCAAAACACCTAAATGGATCTAAATCCATGGTGTCATATCAGCTAACTAAAAAAACAACTCTACTGACCTACAGGTTGATACTTGCTACAAAAAACACCCCAGGATTACGCCATTGACAAAGCGTTTTCCTGTAAACAAAAATTCCATGGAAAGTTGACATTTATGCAAACTAGTCTGTTCAAGTTGAATTTAGAACAGCAATAACAAAAAGATGAGAAAAAAATATTATAGTCTTAAAACTCTACATGGTCATCCTAGCTCAGTCAGGGAAGTACAGTGCCACTTTATAATTCACATTATAGAACACACACAGTACAGTAAGGAGGTGATGACCGCTTTGATTAAATCCCATCCTCTGTTACCCTTAGCAACGCTGGCTTCGAACTGCATCCCAGTCACCATGGCAACTGACAGTACAATGGAAAGCAACGCCTCAGAATGGGCAAGAATGTTTCGAGATGAAAAATCACACACAGGCTACAGTGTGACCCGGAGTTACCTCGCAAGCAGCGTGGAAACAAACCATTACAACTGCTGCCAAAATGTATTTTTCTTTCCCTCGAGAAAAAAGAAAAAAAAAACCCGTCCCTTTATGAAAACTCCCGTCTGTAGGCTGGAAGAGGAGTGGTGCTGACCCAAAAAAACAGGCACAGGCACGTCCCCGATATGTAGGTCACCAACCCACTACTGAGATTGACAAATCTCTTAAATGCCACAATGTCGTGCACAGTAAACATATACTCTCCAAATGACACATCTGATGAACTGGGCTTCCCACACAACATTTGGCATCTTATACTCCTCTCTCTCTGTCTGTCTCTCTCTCTCGGTCTCTCTCTGACCTTTAAAGTACCTCCTACACTTCATAGAGAGGGAAAAAAAGATTTCATTTCAAATATTTACGAACCAAACCATATCTTGTTTTCTCTACACAATATATAGATTCAATCCTAAAATAACAGTGAATGAAAGCTGAAAGCAGGTCATGCGATCATATCCCAAACTCTTGTAATGAATAGTCTGGTTATGATTATTAACACTCTTATCTCATTCTTACATTTCTACCTTTCTAAAAGTTATTCATGTAACTTTTACAGTCCTGCGATCGCCCAGGAAAGCTGACTTATGTACATCACCTCTGTAACCACAGACTTTGCTGTTATGCAACTTTTTAACCCTGATGCATCCTTCATGTCAAATCACAGCAAGGACGTCCTGGGTTTGAGCCCTGTGTCCAGCAGGGCATTTCTGCGTGGAGTTCAATGTTCTCCCTGTGCTTGTTTGGGTTTCCTCTGGGTACTCTAGCTTCCGCCCGCAGTACAAATATATCTACATTAGACTAACTGGATTTTCTTGATTGCCCCTAGATGTGAGTGTGAATGGTTATGTGTCTGTGTGTCCTGTACTGGTCAAAGAAGTTGTTCACGGTGTGCCCCACCTTTGGGCTAGAGCTTCCCCATAATCCTAATAAAGGACAAAGCAATTCAGAAAAAGGGACAGTGTTGGCTCAAAGGTTAAGGCTCCAGGTCAGGGGTTACTGATCAGAAGGTGGGTGGTTCAACCCCCATTACTACCAGCTGCCACTGATGGGGTCTTGAGCCAGGCCCTTAACCTTTGACTGCTCAGTTGTATAAACGTGATAAGTCACTCTGGATAAGATTGTCTGCAAAATACTCTAAATGTAAATGAAAACAGAACCCAAATGTAATCTTACTAATCTCATATTTCTAATCCCGATTGCCATTGCGAAAAGTCAAATATTTTTCAAATGAATGTTGAAGCTGCAAATGGGGTACAATAATACTAAGCAATGAAGAGTACATGGGAATTACTAAAAAATCCCCTATAAACATGCTTTCAGTCTATTAAAATGCTTCTATGACGTCGACTGCTGTGACACATTTGTAAGATGATGTTTGACTCTCAGTTTTAAATAAACCCCACTGTTTCTCAATTCCTTTTACAAGATGGATGAAAAAGTGGTTCCTGAGTCAGATGCAGCAGATTTATTGTGGTGTGTGTTACACAAGCACGTTAGATTTTATTTTGGGCACGACTGCTCTTCTGAGGCGTTTGAATGTAATACATTATCAGTAATAAATCATTACATCCTCCTGAAACCCAAAAATTAATGTTGTGTGTCTTTTCATTTTTTCACACTGCTTCTGTCCCTCACCCTTGATAACTGTTCAACTTGAACATGTTCTAGAAAGTACTCGATATAACTTTCACACTTACCCGCAGTCTGGAGCTGGACACCAGCGGCAATCAGGGTCTGAGGCGAGGCATCGCCTAAGCAGGAACTCCTCATACTTCTCCAGCAGAGCGGCGTCATCCAGGATGACTGCTACCTGCCTGGGTGCCAACCTCTCAGCACACTCGGGGCAACTGAGCTGCACCCGGCTCTCTGTGATCTCAATGCGCAGGTACTGGCGCAGGCAACAAAGGCAAGAGCGATGACTGCAGCCCTGAAGCTCTGCCAGCTGATCCCGCGGCTGGCGTACCAGACATAGTGGGCACTCGAGTAGTTCCTGTCCTCCAAGAGAGGCCTGGCTGGAGGATAGTGGCTCAGCAGAGTCGGCAATAAGAGGGTCCGGAGAGGCAACGGTGGGAGTTGGAGGCTGAAGGAGCTGCTGTTGCTGCTGGTTGTGCTGCTGGGCTAAAGGTGTTCCTGTATTTGTTTTGCTCCTCCTGGAACCACGTTTGCTGTGAAAGAGGTTGGCGAAGGAGATCCTGCCCTGCTTCTTGCCCGGACCATGACATCTAGGATTGGGAATGCCACTGACAGACGAATGGGGTGACTCAGAATCTTTTTCTGATCCCATTGCCCAGGACTGATTTGATTTAGAGGTCTGTGCTGAAAACGTTCTACTGACTTTCTAACAAAATCTTTCAGGAGCCAAAATAATAAAAAAAAAAATACAGAGGTATTGTCCCAAGTAAGATTTTCAGTTATTCAGTTACAGATTCTATTCAAATATTCCTGCCAGACAGTCACGTCTCTGTTCTGTACTTATCACAAAACAATAAAAACAGAGAGATTAACCTCACTGAATAAGGTTGACGCAACGGAAAGAGAAACTAAAAGAAAAATCCCCTTGACATTCTACGAGTTTGTTCTAGTAACACTCGAGCAGGATGATTAGCAAACAATCAAGTAAACATTTACAACTTCTAATACTACACAGTCCAAAAATTACTCCTTCTAATAAATTTGGTTGTTTTTTTTATCTTCTTTTTGTTTTGTTCAAATTTATATATCAATATGAAATATAATATACACTAGAAGATATGTCCTCGGGCTCAGACTGTCCTTTGATGCTTTGGTTGAATCACACGGCTGTGATGAGCTGCTCGTCTCTTCTCCTTCTCAATCAGCCTGTCTGTAAGGAAGAGAAACGGCACAGGAAGTTAGCATGAGGAGCCGAGTGCCTGTGAAAAAAGGAGCATGCTCTGTACCTCCACCTTCCTACACCCACCCACACAGACCCAGACACACACGTACACAGATTCTCTTCACCGACTTGCTGTTTCGATTTCACTGTTAACTCTTCCCTCTCGGCAGGAGAGAAAGTACCACAGGTAGGACTGTTTTAATGACAAATGATACTGAGATGAGAACTCTGAGATGAGTCACGTACTCAGAAATCCACCAAACCCCTAATGTGGAAAACAAACATATATTTTCATACACTGGAAAAAAGCAGTCTGTGTTTAACTGTAACTGACATCAATTTATTTAACCATTACACATTTTATACGGATTTGTGTTGGGTGTGGCTATACAAGTTATAATATTATTATTTATAAGAAATAAAACAATAAGCAGTTCAGAAAATGAATGAATGAATGAATGAATGAAATAAAACACAATGGGGTGTGATGTTCCAGGAAAACAATTAGCAATGATGATTCAAGCACATCCCAGAATGACTTATTGTCAATGTTTCGGGCGAAGTTTTTAAAATTCCTGAATAACAGAATAACCATGGGGGCAGCCGTGGCCTAATTTTTTAGAAAACCGGGTTTGGGACCAAAAGGTCGCTGGTTTGATTCCCAGACCAGCTGAAAAAATGCGTAACGGCGGGGAAGTGAGCAACACCTTCACTTCCTCCACCTAACATTCTGCTGCTCTCTCAAATAAGGTACAAAAAATAAAAAAATAATAAATTCTAACGTGTATATACATACATATATATATAAAAATGTTTCAAATATTTCATTTTTCACTTTATGAGCTCTGTGTTAATTAAACAGCTTTAAAGTGAATCTCGATTTTCATTTCACACACCTTCCAAAACCAAAAATTTTAATTTATTAACAGAATCAATTTTAACTCATCTCTATTACACAGGAACAGTGCAATCTGATTGGTCTGACATTTTAGGATTAAAAGACATTATTCTGAGTAGATACTTGAGTAAAAATGACCCACAGTCTGTCACATTCACATGAAGTCTCTGTTATAGTTAATATATGTGAATATAAACGTTCTATCTCGGGGACCATTCAGTTATATCAACCTCGCCTTTGGCACATAATTCTTAATTATACATTAGTTAACTAAGAGAGTATCCTTTAACTGTTTTGTTATTTGCTGCTGATTATGCGGTGCATCCTTGATACAGATCCCTTTCAGGAGCAGTTACTATAGAAACAGTACTGTATTAGAAGCAGCACAATCAAATATCAATCGAACGTGATTTGTCGCTCAGATGACAATATTGTCAAAGCTGCTGTTATTAAAGATTAAACAACATTAACATCATCTGGCCAATCAGCTTTGAGAATTCGACAGTCCTTTTGTATAAAGGTGATTAATGCTATTTCTTAAACCAAATCAATTACACATGTAACTATGTTTATTAATAATAATAATAATAATAATGGAGCAGTCTTTTTATAAATCAATAATCAATGAAAGTCTTAATGATGCATATCACATCACACAAAGACCCCACACATGACACGCATGCACACACACGACTACATGATGCATTTGTACAATTTTCTGATCTTCCTCCTTTTTCTTTGCTCCTTTGTTCTTTCTTTGTCTCTCTGTTCTTTCTTATCTCACTCTCACCAACACCTTCTGGCTTTTGCTTAAATGCACAAGCACACACTCTTCAGCTCTCTCTCCACTTCACACTGCGCTACTAGTGCGGTTGCCATGGCAATCCTCACTACCAGAACTACAAACACAGACCCTTGCAGTGACTATGTTGCTTATGAATGCACACACACACACACACACACACACACACACACACACAGTATATTTATACTACATTATATAATGTACATATACATACACAGAAGCAAAATATTACAGGATGGCTTCAGATTTATATGTCTATGACACCCCCACTAGCCATTTACTCTCACACACAAACACAAACACTGGAGGCACGCGGTGTCTTGATTTCCTTTGATAACCCCTGGCCAACTGACCTTGCAGTGTAAATTTGTTTTTACGGAAACAGAAGTAAAAGAGGAAAGAAGGAGGAGCAACACTACTCTTAGAGCAACAATCTGAACTCTTATCTTTCATTATGATCATATCAGCATGTAAGGACATGTGATGTGCACTTTAGCTTAAATCAAGAGCTTTCTCATCTGATTTTAGAGTTAATAAGATTTAAACACACACTTGCCTCTTTTGCTTCTTCCAAAAAATTGGATATCTACCAGGTTCAAGACTAATGCTCGGATAAGTATCGGCTAAAAGAGAATGTGCGATACACTGATTCCTGTTTTCTGATCTTAGTGGAAAGACAAGCCATTATTGGAGTCAATGTGACCCACTTCAATGTGAGTGGTAACAGGAATCATTGTGACCCACTCTCATAATCATATGCAACGACCTGCACAACATGCACTGTAGATCCTAATAATAATATTAATAATCCATTATTGTTTAATATAGCACAGTCAAATACCCTGACCCAGGTCATTTACATACACACACTCATACTGCTTTCATTAGAAAGACCTGTGCACATAGAAAGACACTCTCTCTGTATTTATTTATACACACACACACACACACACACACACACACATATATGTGTGTGTGTGTGTGTGTGTGTGTGTGTGTGTGTGTGTGTGTGTGTGTGCGTGTGTGTTTAAAGCACATATATAGATATAAGAGAAGATTTTGATATCTTGATGGGTAAGTCCTGTCAAGAAACTCATTCATGCTCCAATACTGTATGCATAGAAACAGTGTTTCATCCCAAACCTTAAAACACTATAACAAACTACAGAAATTAGTGAAATCTCCAGACTCCTGTGCAATTTTTAGTTGCAATTTTGTTTGCAGTCCTGGTATCAAAACAAAAGTGGACAGTGGTAGTTATCCCCCTGTTCCTGGAGATCTAAACTAAAAGAGGCTATTTTTCTCCTTTAATATAATCATAGCCAATTCCCACCCATCAAGTTTTGCCTTCCTATTACACAACAAGCACCAGTCAGGTAGGGATGTAAGGAAACACATGTCCCTCCGTGATAAATGATGCTGACATCCAAATCTTTACGAACAGCTGTGCATGCATATTCACAGGCGGCCTTACACACTAGAAGGCTTCATCCTACTAAGTTTGCATGGACGCAGGAGTCTATGTCAGCTGACACCGGGCAGAGGAAGGGCACACCCTCAACAGCTCACCAGACAACTCACACAATAATTCACACTTACATCCACATCTACGGGCAATTTGGAACAGTCAATTAGCCTGATGTGCATGTCTTTGGACTGTGAAAGAGACTACCTGAAGGAAAGCCTCACAAACTACAAGAGGGAGAACCACCAAACACAAAAACACCTTCAAGTCTAGGAGTTGAACCCAGGGCCTTCTTGCTGTGAAGCGGACGTGCTAACCACTATGCCACCATGCCACCTGCTTAATATTCAGTTTGCACTAAATTAAAGTGGAAAATACTGGTTGGATGGAAAAACAACATCAAATACACATTCTTGACAAGGTTTAGCCATGAAAAGAACCAGAATCTCTAGAGATGGCTTGATTAATCCCCAAAGGTTGCATAAAAAGAATATTTTTGTACTCTTGTAATATGTTGCAAATTATGGTAGAACATATTCATTCATTCATTTTCTGAACCGATTATTCCTAATTAGGGTCGCAGGGAGGCTGGCGCCCATCTCAGCCGACTCTGGGCG
>JBCNYG010000001.1:45216761-45227977 GCA_039654305.1 Porochilus rendahli | reverse complement strand
TACACACACACACACACACATATATATACATACAAGTACCACCTGGTGGACATGAGTAGAACTTCAAGAACAAGTGCAACAAGAAACACCGGTTTTGCTTCAAATGAAGTGCAATTCAGTGTAAATATTAGTCATGTTGGGCTACAAAGGATTAAAAAAAAGAAAAGGAGTGGCTGAATAGCAGAAATAGGAGGAATATCTGAGTAAAGAGGTGATCACACTAGAGGTTCGATAGAAAAGTGACTGACTGGTAATTCGCGGCCTTCGCTTTTCATTCTCAAAATGTTATCGTGACATCTGCGGCATCGCATTTTGGATGTCTGGTTCGAAACTCACTGCAAAAAATTTCAGACACGATCGAAATTCCCGCGAATGTCGCAAAACAAGGCTCTTACACGGGTAGTCTCAAACTGTTCTCAAACAGTTTGCACGTGGGGTGAGAGGAAATTATCGGTTTTTCATTCCACACGGAAAGTTTGCAAAAATTTTGATACTTGCTGGCATCTGCGCAAATAAAAAGCGAATAGTTTGAGAAGATGCAAATGATTTATGAAAGGAAACCAGCTTTACTTTGCCAAACATCCATGCCATTTGCGTCAGTCGCTTTTCTCTCACACCTCTAGTGTGATCACCCCCTATCCGTCATGTCTCCATGCATGGACAACCACAAAGATCAGACAAAAAGCAGTAGCTGTGAGAACACAACAGATTGGTCATGCTGACTTAGTGAGATTTCAGAGTAAAATCAACCTGTTTTGTTTGTTTGTTTGTTTGGGATAAACCTGCTGCTGGTTGCTTGGGCACAAATATGAACCTGATGATGCAGCATACTTAGTTTTCATTTCACAGCAATATACATACCAGGTACAAACACTCCACCAGTAGATATTTCCATGTGTGCCATGGTGTTTAATGTAGGAAAAGAGAGAGTTGTCAAAGCCATCACGTTTCCATAGGCAGAGGTGTAACAACTAAACAAAATGCTTTCAGACAACACTAAGCGGGAAAAACTCAGACACTCAAGTGCAGCATTTTCCTTAAAGGCTGGAGGCAAAACCTTTCTATGAAGGAGACAGAGTTAATTAAGTTAGATGAATAACACAAGATCTTTACAGGTGGCGGCTGAGAAGGCAGCGAGGATGGAGGCAAAGACGACATCGGGTGACTGAGCAGCATCGACGGCACGGTGTATACCACGTGCCGTATAGTACTGCACCAGGGGAACGGTCTGTCTGTGGTAGGCCTCTAGCCTTGAGCGCAGCGCCGTCTCATTATCATCACTACGACGAATCAGAGGCTCCCCAGTCACCTAAAGGCACAAACAGGGAGAGGAATACTTAGACCAGTACTTAAGTTCAGAATGAGGCACAGTTAATCATCTCATCTGGTCTAGAACAAGTGTTACTCAGCAAAAAACTAGACTTTCTGGCTCAGAAACTGACAGGACACACAAACACACACGCACACATACAAAACCCTTCACATATATCCTCTTTGAAAATCAGACAGACTGGTATATCTTGCATAGCTAGGTTCTACAAAAAGTTTATATGTTGCAATGAAAAATAAAAACAAACAAATTTCGCCCAGAACCACGCCTTCACCCAGAGTCAGCTGAGACAGGCTCCAGCCTTCCTGTAACCGTAGAAGGATCAAGTGTTTTGGCAAGTGAGTGAGGTTTTAACAATTTTGATCGAATGAGTTTCACAGATAAAACTCTGTAATGAGGGGTGTCTGTTAACTTTTGATATCTTCCGCTGACAGGGGCAGCGATGGCTCAGTGGTAGGATGCTGGGTTACTGATCAGAAGGTCGGGGGTTCAAGCCCCAATATCACCAAGTTGTCACTGCTGTCCCCTTAGTGCAGCTAACTGGGTCATCAAAGGCCAGCCATGTCTCTCACTGTCTGTGAGAAAAGAACAACTGCAGTCGTTCATAAAGAGTAGGCCATGGGGTTCCCGTCAGCGTGTTTCTGCATTTTTTAAATTATGTTTCGGTGTTGCATATACTAAAACAGTTATTTCCTTATTTATCACTAGTTATTTCCTAAAACAGACTGTTCAGGGATATGGACCTCACCTTTGGGAAATTGTCATTTACCTCGAGATAGCAAGCCAATCAGATCAAGTCATTACTGTGTAGAATATACTAAATGCATCTCTTCACTAAGGCATTGTTTTGGTTAATATAATAGCTGTCTGTCAGTGGTAGTTAGAATAGAATCGATAGAAATCTGAGCGGTTTGAGCTCTGACATTAGTGTAAAGCTTTCTAGCGTTCCAGCATTAGTGAAACAGGACACCTCAAAGACACATACAGCTTATGGATATCCAGAAAAAGAAGTGCACCTGTTGCTTTCTTCATCCTAAACTGGTAGTATAAAAAGACGGTTTAAATACCAGGTTAATTTCGGCATCATGGCAACACATGAGGAACGAGGAGAGCAAAATTTGGGCCATTGGTAATTTTAACACAGCTTCAAAAAAAAAAAAAAATGGGGTGGGAATCACCCAATAATGCATGTGCCCTTTTCTATTTAACGCTACTATACAAACTTCCTGCTGTGCAAGAACAAGTTACACAATCCTGACTTCCTCATAGATGATTAATACCATTTTAATAAAGTCAAGGAAAGCCAAAAGAAAGAGATTAAAAACTTTCTGGATAGAATTGAAGCTCCACTAACCCACACAAGGGAAAAAACAAATAGCAGAAGACACAGGATTCAGAAACAAGTGTGAATTGGCTTTAAGCCACTCAGTTGAATAATTCCTCAAACATGTCCAGTGCTCCATAATGCACTACAAGCTTTTCATCTATAAAATTATTTAAAATAATGCCGTGATAAGACACATCAGGAATATCATTTATTCAGTATATATAATGGTCTATTTCACAGGTGTCAAACTTAAGGCCCGTAGGCCAAATCCGGCCCGCAAGAGCTTTCAAAGAATGAATATCATACATTCTTAGCATCGACCATTACCATGAAACGTAACTTATCATCCTTCCACTAGGTGGCAGCAGCCTATTTCAACTAAACAGCTAGGCACTCATGACTAAAAAAGATTGCATGCTAGCTTGTTGCTGTTAAGCGTTGTCAGAGAAATCAACTGAATAAAGAAAAAGAGGACAAACTCCTCAAGATTTCATGGTTGCCCTTTTAGAATAGATGTTGCGTGATTATTCGGAAAAATGAGTTTCACACCCCTGGCCTATATAGAGTTTACAGAAGAAAATGGGTTAAATGATGATGAGGCATTAATCCAAACAGTAGATTGCATAAGCTATCAGGACTACAGTTACACAATCCCTTACACTTTCTACATTTTGGACTTGAGGCTGATGTCTAAGGCCATAATAAAAAAAATACTGAGGATCTTAAAAGGAATTTAAGGTTTCAGGATATAAAACTGTGAATACGTAAGTGACGTGTTACAATATTTACAGAATGAACAAAGGACACATTTAGCAAAGACACAATCATGTGACCTAGACATTCAGGGAGTGCAAACATCATCTTCGTATTTTTCACATTAGTTCTCTGAGTTCTGAAATTGCTGAAATGCATCTTTTAGAGTGGGTTTACCATGAACAGTGTGTGCGTGAGTAGTTTAAGCTGAAGAGGAACACAGGCCACATGCCTGCAGCACACATTCCTTAGAACGACAAATCCCTACCGCAGCAGTGAACAAACCCTGAAGCAAATGAGCAGCAGAGAACAAGCAGATCTTTAAAAGCACTTGGTAATTATATTCTGATGAACCTGTTATCAAACTAGTTTTGATTAGACAAACTGATTACATCATGATTAAAGTGCTCGCAAGGTACTGCTGGGACACGCTTGTGTTACTTTTTATTTTGCTGCACAGACTAAACGACAAAAACATGCAACACCGATGTAGACTGTACTACTCCAGATCAAACGGAAATAACCTAAAGACTGATGCCCATGGTCTTGTCCAGTACTGTACAGTAATAACAGAATGGCTGTAGTCAGTAAACTTATAATATCTGCTATACAGAGGGTCATTCCTGAACAGCAAGCTGTCAGTGCGCCAGTTATCGCTAATTTATCAGTAGTGGTAAACTTGATGTTTAAAATGGTACACTATGATTTCACTTCACAAATTTGGGTACTTAAATGGTGTACCTTTTTCAGGAAATTTTACTTTCTAATACACCTTTAAGAGTTTGCTCTTACACATGCCCTTTAAGAAGCCAGTGTTCAGCAGATTGCGAGTGTGATACAAGAGTAAAATCTTTTACACACCGGATATAACACAAAAATGTAGAAAAAAAAGGTGTGAGACGTTTAGAACACTGTTAACAGCTTCTGGTGTTTATCAGTTGCATCGTCTCTTTTTTTGCCTCTGCTTTTAACCCATTATAACTTACATCATCCTTCATAGGTTCCTTGGGCGGATTAAACTCCTCATGGTACGAGCGGCCACTAGGTTGATGAATTAATCTGAAATTGCAATAGACAAGAGAAAAAAAATCAAACATTATTAAAAACAGAAAACCTAATTGAAAGGCTGCCAAAGCTCAACACCTGAGGGGAACACAGCTGTAGTGTATAAGAAACGCCCAAACACATCTAAAGTGACTCAGGGGAATTAATACAAGTTGAAACTAGTGATTTAAGACTCAATAAAACTGGATAATTCCGGAAAAGATTGAAAAAAACACGAGTGTATTCTTGCTCTACTGCAGGAATCGACTGTCAACATGCGACTGATGTCGTTATTTACAAGATACGAAAGTTTATTTACTGAACAGAAGAAGGGCGTAAATGTATACTCCTCAAAAAATACTTTGATAAACACACAAGAAAGAAAAGAAAGAAGACCTAAAACCTCATCAGTGGCTTTAAGCTTCTACACTGATGGACTGAGGGGTCGAGTGTTACAGACGTATTATTTGTTACACACTACTGGGCAAAAGTTTTAAGACACGTCTGTCCCGACCCCAATCCAAGGTCAACGCTACATACAACTTTTCGTCTTTACATTCGTCTTTAATTAAATAAACATACACACCAATGTGAAATCATTTCTGGAGGGAAACTGGCCAAACTTTGGGTAAACAGGAAAGTACATTAAAAGAAATGGAAGGTTACTTAAATTTTAATGATTTTTTCCCTGTTTTTTTCACCCCTAAATTTAGTCATATCCAATACTCACCCATCAAATGCTGCACAAGCATGCACATGCCCCCTCCGTAACATGAAAGGCTGCATCCCGTCTCAATGAACCGCTGTGCATGCACATTTGGAGGCAGCTCGACACATTCGGAGGGAAGGCACTATCTGACCCTTTTTTACGAATGAGCTCACAGATGCCCATGGACTGGCTGATGATTGCTGGAAGTGACATGGGAGCTTCTCTCTCCTGTGAGAGCTCGGCCAATTAGCTCTCATGGACCCCTAATTGCAAATGGCTTTGTCATCAACCTGGATTGAAACTTGCAATCTCCAGGTTGATAGTCACACACCTTGCCAATGCACCACTTTATATTTACCTAAACTTTGGATTTACGCTCATATGATTTGCTGACAATCATCACAGGAGCATTTATATGAGACATATTTCCCCATAATGAACCACGAAAAGCTGTTAATCACAGACAGCTGTTTATAATCTAACACCATAAGCAAAGCATTTTCTGAAATACAAATACAACTGTTCAATATTTAAATGTTCTGCAGGAGCTTCCTAACCCACACTACGATTTCCTCTCCACACTTGTGTTTATGCCGAGTAAAGATGGCTTTTTGCATCTGTGCGACCGTGATGACAAACACTGAATTACTGTGCATGCATCGCCCAAGTGGACTAGAATAACAGGAAGAACTCTGCCTCCATGCTGGCTGTGTGCGTGTCCGCAAGCTAATATACCACCAGGCTTACCTGCCACAGATCCTGCGCACAAGAAGAGAGTCATCTACAGAGAACTCGATTACAGAGTCCAGCTTCTCTGTGCGTTTCTCAAGCAGATCATCCAACTAACAGGGGACAAGAGAAACATTTCAGATAGCAACGATTCAGTGAGCGACTACAATCTGAAATTGCTCACTCATCAAGCAACACTCATTAAGGTCACCATTTCTGCTTGTCGGACTGTGCGAGGAAAACCATCCAACAGAAAGCCTTTGTTGCACGCAGGGGCGTCCAGGTTCTTCTCGATGAGCTCCACCACCATCTCATCACTCACCTAACAACAGACGTAATGACAGTCAACAAAAACATAAAAATCAACTTAAAAAAAAATAAGAACTTCTGGAAAAAAGGCGAAATCACCAAAGCAAAGGTGGACATTTGTTCACGTTACCAGTTTGCCAGCATCCATGGTCTCTTTTAATCTTCTGCCCAACTCAGAGCCAGAGGCCACCATCGCTCTCAGCATGTCCCCAGTAGCAAGATGACAAACACAGAACTTCTCTGCAAGTTTTGGTGCCTGTAAAAGCCAAAGGGACCTTGCATTAAAGAAGTATTGCACACTCAGTGTAACCAGACCAGCTGTGGGTCACCTGGTAATCCTCAGTCATTCTTAGAAAAGCTTAAAATAAACGGTCACTTCATGAAGCAGGAAATGTGGTACATTTAAAAATCCCCGTATTTGTTTCTCCAGGTGAATTTCAGGTCACTCGCATGCAGTGTGTGGCCTCATTTCCGCTTCCTGAATACTCTGACAACTAGTGATTGTGTTTGGTCATAAAGAGACATCATGGGAGTACAATGGAGACTAGCATGTTCAGTTACTGCTCCATGAGTGAACATTTAACACGTCCTCATTTGGCAAACTGCTTAATCCTACCAGTGTTAGAAAGGGGCTGGTGCCTATCTCAGCCGACATCGGGCGAAGGTGGGGTACACTCTGCCAGACAATCACGGAACAACACATGCATCCACTCATGCTCACACTCAGGGAGAATTTGAAAGCAAGTCTAAGATGCCTAAGATGAATGTCTCCAAACCTCTACACCATTGTAAATTTGGGGGCCTGTTTATCATTTTTGTTTGCATATGACCAATATTACCTTGAAAACATAACATTGGAAATTTTTATAATATATGAGCACAATTTCACCTCCTATATAATTAAAAATTTAAAATCACTGGCAAAAATACATACATCTGCCTGACGACTGGTCCAGTTGGGATTTCTTTGTAGCTGTAAACTACGTTATATGACTATACTGTGATGTACACTAAATCGACACTTGACCATGAAACTCATATGTGCTTCCTGAATGTAGGACTCCAGGTTCCATTCCTCTTTGCTTTTATAATACATTTCTCTTTTCAGAGAATGCTGAGAATTAGATTTTAGAGTGCAGACTGTGGGGATTTGTGATCATTCGCACACAAGAGCATTATTAAAGTCAGTCACTGATGTCAGGCAGAGACACCTGGGGCAGTTGGCATTCTAGTTCAACCCAAACGTGTTCAGTGGGGTCAAGGTGCAATGGGCAAGCGACTCACGTTCCAACCTTGACAAGGCATGTCTTCATGGAGCTCATGGTGTGCGCAGAGGGAAGCAACATGCTAGAACATGTTCGAGACTCTTAGCTCCGCTAAAGGTAACGAAGATATTCTGCACAGCTGCTCTGCATTTACTGGTTTAAATGATCCCTGAGCCATGCTGATGTAAAGCCCACCATTTAGTACTTCTCACTGTTATTACTGTTTGTCATTCACTTTAATCCAAATGAATATATGTCAGGGGGGGGCTCAGTGGTTAAGGTTCTGGTTAACTGATCCAAAGGTCAGTGGTTGTTGCCCCAGTACCACCAAGCTGCCTCTGCTGGACCCTTGAGCAGGGCCCAGGGCCCTCGTGTGCTCAGGTGTATAATGAAATGATAAGGGTATCTGCCATAAAGGTAAATCTTTTGTATCTCAGAGTTAGCTGCAGTACCACTAAACTGATATAAATTAATATTTTAAAAATGTGTTTCATAGTTTCCTTTAACACCAGGCCGTTCCTCGGGTATTAAAAAACATACAGCACTTTAAAGATTCAGGACAGAACACCACATAAGGATCCATTTAACTTTCATTTCTATCACACACAGGGTCACAGAAATGAACCGTTCAGTGCAGTGCCGTGCCATTGACCAGGCGCGTGTTAGCTTAGCTAAGTTAGCCGACTAGCCTGAGGAATCTAACCTGAGTCCCTTTCCCCGCACCGGGTGGCCCGAGCAGGATGGCCCGAATCCCTTTACGAACACCAGAGACAACATCATCTGACTGTGAGCTGGGAGCCATGGTCAACTTCTCACACAACGCTGCAGAACCTCCAGAGCTAAGCTAAAGTAAGCTAGCTTCTCTACGGGACCACCGGAAAAAGGAAGCGCTAGCGACTCGTTTACGTCTCTATGGATAAATCCCACCCCTTGGAGTAATACAACACGCCTTCTGATTGGCTACAGAAACATCTTTCAAAATAACTCACGCTCATTCGAAGTTACACAAAAGTCCAGTCAGTTCTTGGTCAGATTCATTCGTTTTCGTTGTACGAAACAAACACGCAAAGGAAATGTACGGAAGCCTACTAGGGCCACTTACGGTTTAAAGTCACAGTTTATGAGAAAATAGTCAAAAATTACTCCCGAGGTCAAAGTCAGAATTTTCTTTTCTGACAGCATGTATGAATATGAAAGCATTAATAGTTATGTGGTTATTATTATAAAACAAAGAACCTCCTAATTATACCAAATATAGCATGATTGCATGGTGGTGAAGTGGTTAGCATGTCTGCCCTTACAGTGAGAAAGACCTGGGTTCGAGCCCCGGGCTCAGTGAGGGTGTTTCTGTGTGGAGTTTGCGTGTTCTTGTGTTTGCGTGGGTTTTCTCTGTGTACTCTGGTTTCCTCCTGCAGACCAAAGACATGCACATTAGGATAATTGGATGTTCTAGATTACCCCTAGGTGTGTGTGTGTGTGCGTGCGTGCGTGTGTGTGTGTGTGTTGGCCCTGTGATGGTCTGGCGAGCTGTTCAGGGTGTACCCAACCTTTCACCCAGTGTCACCTGAGACAGGCTCCAGGAATAAGTGGTTCGGCAAATGAGTTAATGAGCATAAATGCAGCCATATCCTCCATTTTGACAGTTATGTCCTGTTCTTCTCAGAAGTTATTTCTTACTTTTATCTCAATGATTCTGACTTTATTATTCAAATTTATCATTATCATTTTTTTCCTTTTGAGACATTCTGACTTCAAACTCAGGAAATGCCACCAAAAAAAAGACCCCAAAAATCCCAAACCCCTCATGAATGTCCCCACTTTTTACCAGGACCAGAAAATCTACACTGAAATTTTCCAGACTGGTAAAATGCATCTAAAACTTACAAAACAATTTACAGGGGTGAGAAGTGCAAAATGAAGATCCTGAAAAACTTTGCTGACCATAAAGAAAACAAAGTCCCCGATTATTAAAGGTGGTCTTAACCTGCTTAAAAAACTAAATCTGGGATTCTGGATTAATCTGGAATTTTATCACCCCTGAAGGTAGAATAGGTCATGAATGGGTATAATAATTAAATTCCTATTGTTTTCCCCAGATAACTGGCCCTGATAAAAATAAAATAAAAAAAGAGTGGGCATGGTCAGGATTTATAAAGAATTTACAAAATGTAGCTCCTTGCCAGCTAACAGTCAATTTCTTTGTTACCATTGCAGGTTTATTTCTGACAATTGTTTCTCTTTTTTTGGTGCTGCAGCCTATTCCTTCTTGTAGTTTAAAACTGGCCAGTGCGTCTGAATAACTAATACGGTGTGATGGATCACATATTTACTGAATCTACAACAAACTTAAAATGGAATTATCTTCAAATTTAATCTTTCATTAAGGAGCAAGGTTACCAGTTTTGTAAAGAACTTCTCCCACCTCGGTTGTGGATACCTTCACTTTCTTCAGCATTACCTTGTCAATTAAGCAGTTGCATATCATATCTGAATAATTAATTTAATGGTGCATCATAGCATCCCCAATATAGATTTATCATCATAATAATCAAACCTTGACTGATACAGTTCCACAGCATTGTACAGTTTTTTGATCTTGGTTTTTCATTTAGATACTGACAATAGATATTCTGGCAAACAAGTGTATTTATATAACCTGAAATCATGTATCATTTTAATTCCACACAGCTGGGCTCAAAGAGAGTGAATCCTTGCGTGAAAGATTGTACATTGAGGGTTGTACTCCCTCAAACATGCGTGTTAAAAGTTTAATAATTTTTATTTTTTTAAAGCCAGTCATTGATTTGCTGAATTACCATCTCAAAGCTAATTACAGAAAGTAGATGGTTGTCAGTAGCTTTCTAGTATGAACACAGGGTTACCACACCAGTCTAAGTGCAAGGCATTGAAGGCCATGCTCATATTTCCATCATTGAGTGTAACCCAAAAGAATGAATGTATAATCAAAGTAAAACCCATACACAGGATTGGTTAACGCTGCTGGCTTTTATTGGGGTGTTATCACTGCATATTTCTTGACACTACATTTGGAGTGTTTAAAATATAGCTGAAAACCAAGAATACACAAGCGCCTTATTAAACTTGTCCACTAGCCATAGCTAATCTCAACATTGTATTAAGGTTTCAAAGCAGTAGCCTATCTGTATTTATGACAGATTAAGGGAATACAAGGCTAGTGTAAGGAAAACAAGAAGCCTTAATCTGAAAAGTCAGTAAAAACAAACAAAAACTATACTTATCTAAATAGTTCACATACACACACAAAGTGAAATTGTAAAAGATGCAGATCATTTTTCTTAAAAGAGCTACTGCAAGAGTTAAAGCAGCTATTAACATGAAGTGTGCATTGTAGTAGCTTCAACAGCTCAGAATACAGTCCTGGCACTCTGCATTATAAAGCATCTTAAAAGTTTACCAACAAAGCAAATAAAAGTAAAAAAAAAATAATAAAAAAATAAAAAAAATAATAAATTGCCCAAAAAGAAAAACCCAGAACACACAAACAGACGAGACATCCACCAACAGCCTTGTAGACCAGCCGAATTCAACTGTTTCTCAATGTTTATAAAGTATTTTGATATTAACCTACCAAAAAAAAAACAAACAAACAAAAAAAAACCACTAACAAAAAACCTAGAATTAAATTTCCCTGAATTTTTTGCAACTCAAGCAACCCTCCATTTAAACCATTTAAAAAAATGATGTGCTCTTAATATGTACATGTACACT
>JBCNYG010000001.1:45160462-45181491 GCA_039654305.1 Porochilus rendahli | reverse complement strand
TACTGTATCGAGCACTGTACTACGGAAAATCGACTAAGGACTCTCTCTCTCTCTCTCTCTATATATATATATATATATATATATATATTTACACACACAAGTAAACTCAAAATGCAGTTTTTAATGGAGGTTCTTATTATTAAAAAAACCCAAACCTACATGGCCCTGTGTGAAAAGTGATTTGCCCTCCCTGTTAAAACATAACTGTGGTTTATCACACCTAAGTTCAATTTCTCTAGCCACACCTAGGCCTGATTAATGGCACACCTGTTCTCAATCATAAAATCACTTCGACAGGACCTGCCTGACAAAGTGAAGTAGACCAAAATATCCTCAAAAGCTAGACATCATGCTGAGATCCAAAGATATTCAGGTACAAATGAGAAAGAAAGTAATTGAGATATCAGTATGGAAAAGGTTATAAAGGCATTTGAAAGGTTTGGGACTCCACCGAACCAGAGTGAGAGGCATCATCCACAAACGGCAAAAACATAGAACAGTGGTGAACCTTCCCAGAAGTGGCAGACCGACCAAAATTAAGATTGCAGCGCTGACTCAACCACAAGGTCACAAAAGACCCCACAATAATTCTCGTCTTAAATTTGCCAGAAAACATCTTGATGATCCCCAAGACTTGTGGGAAATTACTCTGTGGACTGACGGGATAAAGTTGAACTTCTTGGAAGGTGTGTGTCCCATTACATCTGGCGTAAAAGTAACACTGCATTTCAGAAAAACATCATATCAACAGTAAAATATGGTGGTGGTGGTGGTGATGGTGGTGGTGTGATGGTCTGGGGCTGTTTTGCTGCTTCAGGACCTGGAAGACTTGTGATAAATGGAACCACCAATTCTACTGTCTACCAAAAAATCCTGAAGGTGAATATCTGGCCATCTGTGTGTGACCTCAAGCTGAAATGAACTTAGGTTCTGCAGCAGGATAATGATCCAAAACACACCAGCAAGTCCACCTCAGAATGGCTGAAGAGAAACAAAATTAACACTTTGGAGTAGCCGAGTCAAAGTCCTGACCTGAATCCTACTGAGATGCTGTGGCATGACCTTAAAAAAAGGTTCATGCTCGAAAACCCCCACTGTTGCTGAATTACAATAATTCTCCAAAGATGAGTGGACCAAAATTCCTTCACAGCACTGTAAAAGACTCACAGCAAGTTATTGCAAACGCTTGATAGCAGTTATGGCAGCTAAAGGTGGCCCAAGCAATTATTAGGTTATAAGTTTATTTATAACTTATGTATTATAATTAATAATTACTTTTTCACACAGGGGCATGTAGATTTGGATTTTTTCCTCCCTTAATAATAACAACCTTCATTTAAAAACTGAATTTTGTGTTTACTTGCATTGTCTTTGACTAATATTTAAATGTGTTTGATGATCTGAAACATTTAAGTGTGACAAACATGCAAAAAAATAAGAAATCAGAAAGGGGTAAACACTATTTCACACCACTGCATGCAGACACACATTTTGTGTGTGTGTGTATATATACACATACATATATAAATAAACACACACAGACAGACACCAACACGCTCCTGTACTTTAATCGAGAAAGATGAACACGGAAGAGTCCAATACTACACATGTTCCTGTTTCTGTATGAAAATGTGCTTCAATGCAAGTTACTCTATATATGAAGCTGTATTCAACATGTAATACTACAGATGCTTGTAGGCTATTTTGTGGATAGAGACATCAGTATTCTCTAATGACCAAAACTGAGCACCTCTACGAGTGCTTAAACTATTGATCCCACTGAAATCTCAGTGAAGCTGTTTGAAGTCATTAACTTTTCCTATCAATACAAATTTGAATGATGACTAACCAGTGATGGCTCTTTATAGACTAGAGCTCAAAGTTGTTCAAAGTACAGGCAAACCATGACCATGCAAACACTCAGTGTTCTTTAATTTATATTGGTGTATTGCATTCTGTGTCCATTAGGTGTAGTTATATTGTAATAGCTACAAACCCCTGCCCAAAAAAACATTCAATACTTTTAGAATTGTGCAGACAAAACCCACTGATAAAGAATTGTAGTCAGTATACTGGATTAACAGTCATTGCTCGCTACAGACGGGAAAAACATAAAAGGAAGAAAAAAATGAACTAGGTTGGGGAAAGAGGACGAGAATAGCCTGTGTTTCACTAACACTTTTTTCACCCAGAATTGAAAAAAGTGAACTACAGACAAAGACATAGCACAAAACATACACTGTGGAAAAGTTGTCCAGTCATCTTTGGCCTCTTGGAGACAATTCACAGACAATCGACATCTGTGAAAGAACCTTAGAGAACCTGGGATAGACTGTGACCTTATAATTCATAGAAGAAGGGGTGTACTCCAAAAGGACTTGGGAAACAGGGCACTGAATGATGGGCCCACAGTCAAACAGATCGTTTTAAATACAGAGTAAGGTACAAGGTCGTGTGACTGTTTCAGACGAGACAAGGCAGATGAGACCTGGGCTACAAACAAGAGAAGCATTCTTAAACTTACAAAGAGTTCAGATAAAGTACTGCTTTAAAGAGAATAACTGAGCTTAGAGTACTCCCATAGGGCTACTCACACAACAGATACATCTCTCTGTGCTTCAGCAATTAATAGGGTCACCGGGAACACTTTTACAGAGCATAATTCAGTTAACCTTCCAGTAAATGGGGCTGCAGCTGTTTAGCCTGAACCTTTAAATAGTTCCTCTGATCTGCTGGGATCAAACTGCCACATTTGCAAGCCTTCCTGTAATTACACTACACAGATGGGGACCAAACTGATAAGTGTATGAAGAAAAAGTATAAGTGTGTGAAAATCTCTAGCACTGTCGAACGATTAAAATCATCCTGAGGAGTAACACATGATAACGTGTCGGGATCACCAGGGACCACTTGATACAACATTATCACGATACCTAGGTGCCGATTCAAATTGTATTGCGATTCTATAAATATCCCAAAATTATTTTACAAATCCTCCAATTACGCCCCAATATCAGAACCCTGGACAAAGTAAAAAAGGTTTATAAATTGGTATTTTTTCGCAACGCCCAAAAATTCCTCACTTCTACCACTCTGGATACTGTACTGCATGCCCATGTGTGAACGGTTTAGAGTGTGCCATCTGTAGGACAACAGATATAGCAACGCTTCACTGCCTCGAATATAAACATATCAATTAGAAATTAATACAAAACAAGCTATTTGGAGCCAGTGTGCAGAGAGTGGGTGATTCACCACAAAAAGAACAGAGTGTAACAAAAGTTATGGTGTTTACAATTAAGAAACAAACAAAAAGAACAAACAAACAAAAAATGACCCACACATCAGTTGCTGATTTTTACTATGAACAAATTGTATAACACTAATGTATCAGCTACCGAAATATAATGCAAAATAACCTAGAAATAACTTTGTAAGCAAAGTAAACGTGCGCTATGCATTAATTTCCCAGCAAATGTAAAAATTTACTGTTAGGATGTTAGTAACTTAAATATTTTTGATAATTTCTCTTGACTGGCTGCACCAACCTAATCAAACAAACCCTTATTTTACTGATAATATACACAGTAGTTTAAGAATATCCAATAAAACAACTTTTTGAATTTTGAAGAGATTTTGAATTCCCCATAATGCTGCAGCCCTTTATGGCCAGGCACCCAAGACAGCAGAACTGGCTATAACCTGTCAATCACAGTTGCACTACCCAATCATTAGCATATGTTACAGCCACATTATTTATTGAGTTTATCTGCGGCAATATTGAAGGAAGCCAGTCCTTCGCAGAACAAAGTAATGAGCGACGTGATTGGTCAAATGTCAGTTTCACTCACTGACAATGAATAAGAGCGCTTGTTATTCGACTTGACAAGTTGCGTGTATGCGTATTTATATACTAGACACTAATTACGCTTTTCAGACTAATTCGTTTGAATACTCGTCCCATATTATTTGCCGATTAGCCGAAAGGACAACCAATTATCGAATTCGCTGATCATATTACTCATCATGAACATTTTTAATCACCAAGAGCAAGCAGTTAAGCTTTAAATTCCATGCCTGTAATCATGCTGGAAATAAAAAAACATTTCTATAAAGAAAATATTGATAAAATATCCTTTGACTAAAGATTCATTTTCATTAGATGTTGGTGTCAGGCAGGACAATAGTATGTTGCGGTTATACCGGTTTAATTAAAAGAACATAAAATTTGGTTTAACTGTTCTTAATCTTGCAGCAGCTACTATGGAAAATGGGCTACATTAGAATAAATAAATGTTAAATTAAAATGTTAACTCGTGCAGCTGCATGTAGAGTTTTGGGAGTGTTTAATAAAGCTGTTATCAACAGATGGGACCTTCCAGTATTGTTTTTCTTTTTATCTCTCTTGCACTCAGGCTAAGGCAAAGCCATATGAATGTTACAATCCATTTCCATGCTATACACCTCGCCAGCCAAGTGCACACACGTTCTCTCTCTCTCTCTCTCTCTCTCTCTCTCTCTCTCTCTCTCTCTCTCACACACACAATGCCGTATGCCATGTTAACAGAAACGAAAAATGGGAACTTCTCAGAACAGGCTCAGTGTTCTGTGAACTGTAGCTTCTCGTTAACTAGCAAAGAGTTCACAGAGTACACACAGTAACAGTGCCACTCTTCTTTTTATGTTACATACTCTTCTCAGTGTCCTCATTCTGTTCCTTACTTTTCTCTCTTTTTCACGGACTGCTCTGTGCAGCTGGGAGAGAGTGTAAAAACAGTCCGGCCGCCATCTCCTTGCGTATGATAACGCATGATAATGAGGACAAATATCTGTGAACACAGGGAACGCACAAGTCCAAACAGTCGATAGCTGCTGGGAGAACTCGAACTCTAGGAAGAATGACTCTGCACTTCTCAAACTTGGATATTCTCCTTATTCATAACACACGCCTGCAATGTTCCCAAGAGAGCTAGAGTTTAGACTAGCTGTGAGAACTACACTTCCTGTGGGTTTGCAGTAGTTAAACCTTCACCATAAGAAAAATAAATGCTCAAAGCTGTATGCTTGATAAAGAAATAATTCTACATTAATCTCTGATTGTCTTACAATGGTGTAACACAAGCTTGGTGTGTTTATCAAAAGTGGCCTTAAAAGGCCCCCCCCCCCCCATGTATTGCTCCACTTCTCTCTTGCTTGTAGAAAACACGGGGGATTAAGGGGCTTTGGAAGGGCTAACATGCCCGACTCCAGAGTGCTAATCCTCCACAGATCCCTCCAATTTAAACTTCAAATCCTTCCAAGGCACTTGAGCTGCGCTGTACTGTGTCTCTTGGTGAAACACATCCACCGAAAGTACAGATACCCCAGGAGTCAGGGTAAGAAGGACTCACAGGACTGTAGTGCTGCCTGGGATGAGCTGATTATAAGAAGGTTGGAGGCAGAAAGATAATAAGATAAATTTCACTATTAAACACCACCCAAAAATGAGCAAGTAACAAAATAGGCTTGGTTACGCATGATATAACACCACCACCGATGTGTCTTATTCCTCATATCTCAAGGCAATTTCCCAATGCTCTCCTTTAAAAAAAATGAAAAAAATTATCACTGCGCACGTTCTATTTGCATTTATTGTTGTGGAACATCTGAAAAACAGTTAGTTGCTGTTATTACTTGGATGATAACCGATACAGTGCATAAACAGTTTTTCTCATGCCTTTCTCTCTCTGCCAAAGATACCAGCACAAGAGAAATACAACTTGTCACAGAAAAACCTCAAAGACCATCTCTGGTCGGAGTCACAATTGTAGCCCTGCTCGTCGGAAGCTGTGCAGTTTTGTGGATATTAAAAGATATTGACAAAATACAAGCACAAAAAAAATGTTAGTTTTACTTTGGCTCTAACCCTCGCAGTGCTCTTTTTCCAAAAGGTTGCATTTGTTCACGCCATTAAATAAACTGTCTGAAAGCCACCTCATGCGACTGTAAAACTATAATATTAGACATTAACAGGTTAATGAAAACCCGACGAGTGTCGATGGTGGACACAAAATTGGTCCATTTTTCAATTTCACACAGGTGTTGAAAGCTTTGGTAATGTCTGAGTCAGCTGTATAGACTAGCGCCTTCCCAGGATAGGACTGCATCTGTAGAGTGAAGCTTTATCTCAGAGTGGCTAAGGATAGGTTGGGTGAGATTAGTGGCCTTGGGTTGGGGGTCAGCAAGAATGCAGCACGACAGAGATAGATAGGACAGGCGCCAACTCACGTACCTAGAGCAGGATTAAATGGAAATTAAACCCAAACTTGTTAAAAGCATGCATACATTGTATGTCTTTGCACATTAAAACAGTGCTGTTAAAAGATTCTTGTGAATTAAAAAAAAGTAAATGTTAACAAAAAAGTAACAAATTAGCAAACAAGGTGGCACTGCACTGTGAAAAGTCACATGATTCACTTGTATGCTATGACAAATATGGAAGTAATGGCATATAAATGAACGGTGGGACATACCTTTTCAAACTGGCCAGTACAAACTTTAGAATGGATTTTAGCAGATTGCAGCATCGAAAACGTTTAAAAAAAGTTTAAAAAAGTAAAAAAAAAAGAATGATGAAAATATAGAAAAGTTTGTGTAGGAAATGTTTGGAAGGCTTTTTTGTCCATTTAACTTTGAGCAGCATTTTTATTTTATCCCACACTAGTGACTATTTTCAGAAGTGATTTCCTTTTACAAGCCTTGTAGTGTATACCCAGCAAACGCTATTTTAGACTCCGTCAACTTGGCATTTAAAAAGGCCAGCCCTAAGCCAACACTGCATTCAGCCTTCAATTGAGTCACACTGTGTATATTAATGAAAACAGGTTTTGTGCCTCTTACTTTTGGAAAATATGGGCTGAAAGATAGCTAACATGCAAAAGGTATAATAAAAGCACTTCAAACATCCAACAGGCTCACAAATTGGCAAGAAGCTTTTCTAACAAGCATCATATCCTAGATTAAATGCCTCGGTTTCACATAGCCAGAAGTGCATAACGGGAGACTGGCATTATCTCCTAAGTGTTCACGGAATACTTGAGACCAGAGAGCTACCTCGAGACCTGTAGAAGCGTGGCTTCTATTCCCGGAAAATATGCTCATGTTGAAAACTGCCATCAGTCAAGTGTCCGATTCATTTCAACTGCTAACATCCCCCACCCCTGCCAAAACCAGTTGCTGTGTCTTCATTTACATATATCCTCTACCCCATATTTGTGAGATAAGAGAGTCTCCAAGTCTCTAAATCTGCTGGAATGGCCAGTGTAACTCCTGCAACGGTTCTCACATACACAGTGGCTGTGTGTGACCATAGTGTGAACAGGTTACATGCCACCATCCTGGTGAGCTCCTGCAGGTTGACCAAGAAAACGGTTTAATGGCTGTCTAACAGTAATGCAATACAACACACTGCATTTTCCTGCACACATACAAATTTTGTGCTACTTTATTCACGTTATGGCAAAAGCCTTTACAAACTATGCGTGTAGTTTTTGTGCAGTCTTAATTTTAGAGTGTGATAAGCACAAACTATCTACAGTGGTGGAGGTTAGCAGCCCAACC
Source organism: Porochilus rendahli (assembly GCA_039654305.1). Lineage (NCBI taxonomy): Eukaryota > Metazoa > Chordata > Actinopteri > Siluriformes > Plotosidae > Porochilus > Porochilus rendahli. Next base: position 45,173,892 of record JBCNYG010000001.1, on the reverse strand, counting down.
CAGTGATCGAAAAAGAGCACAGCAAGTGGTGTGAAGATCCACCCTACCAAACATTTACTTGACTCTTTTTCTGGTGTTCTGCTTGCAGTGGCTTCCACTCAGGGTCTAAACGATAACAGCCATTACTAGATTTTTAACATTTCTGTGCATATGTATTTGAGGAGAATATTTACATTCAGATGGCAGTAACTTGTTTTCTGAGTGATGACTTTTCAAAATCATGTGTTGCTCATAAGCCTAATTTATCCGCAAGCAAGAGTGAGACATGAGCAAGACAAGAGCGAGCCGTAAAGTTTGCATTTACACTGCTTCTGATTCTGAAGTGTAATTTCAGAATGCAGCAGCAGGTTCCTGCTCAAATAAAACTACTGTAGTGACAAGTTTAACTACACAGCAGAAGGCCTGAAAGAAACGAGTGAGTATCGGTAACCCTGTATAAGACTGGGTTCACAGGGTTCAGTTTCAAGTTTATTAATAAATAAGTCTTTTCACAACTGATTTTTTACATATCCTACATCAATAAAGACACAAACTTTATCTGTTAAGGTGACCGCTAAATTGCTCGGTACCCTGGCGTAAACTATACCTGCAAACCTGTCATATTACTCAGAGATAAGTTACCAAAAACATCTGAAAAAGTTGTAAGATCCTTGTTTTCGTGTATGCCAAATGGGATATTAATTAATTTATCATGTCCTGGACAGAAATAGCCCAAATTTAGGTTAGTGGGGGGTGCCAGAAAAAAACTATTCACGTCTGAATCGCGATTCTTATTTATTATTATTCTGAATCGATTAAAATTTTCAAGAATTGATTTTTAATGGGTTTTTTTTTAACATTTCCAACCTTACTCACAACGCGTACCGTTTTTACAAAATAAAAGTCAAGTATTCCAGGAACACTTCAAATCACCGAGCCCACATCTTACTCCATGACTCGGAGCTAAAAGAACCAGATCAGCAGGCATGTCCAACTCCTGACCAACGCTCACCCCATCACTTCACTAAACTCCGAACCAACTCTGAACGAGCAAAATGGATAAGAACATCTACAAAACAAGTTGTGTTGTAATATCATTTTGTTCTTTCTTAGAGAAGAGCTGTTCCTGGCTTATAGAAGAATGTAGTTACTCATGAAATTGGCTACCTTTGTTTGTAATGGTTATGAATCAAACATTATGAATCGGTTTGAATCAAGAATTGAATCTGAATCGAATCGTCACCCCAAAAATCTGAATCGAATTGAATCACGAGTTGTTGTTAGATTCACATCCCTAATGGTTGGCATATGTGGAACTCGTCAGTTTTTTTCCCCTCCCTTAGTGAAAGCTAGACATAAATCATAAAAATACGCTCCTCTCGTGCCTTTACAGCCGTAATACACTGAAAAAAAGTAAAATGCAATAAATGTAATTTGCTACATTTATTTTGATGACAATCTATATGAAGTAAAAGGTGGCCATCAGACGGAAGACTTTAAAAAAAAAAGTGTCAGAAACAGATCTACAATAAACACAGAACTGAAAATCGTGTTGGAATTCTTTAGTTGCTTCTTTGTCGTTTCAATAAAGTCATACATATGGAATAAACTGTAATATAGGGCTTACAATTTGGAATTCTAGCTGCTGGATTATTTCACTATCATTTACTCACTCGCTACTGAACTGTTTTGTTACAGAATTGTGATTCTACTCTTAGATTCATTCTCACTCATTGTGATTCTACTATCATTTGTGAGCCTACTCTCAAAATACAATGTCACAACAACCTCAATTAAAAAGGGAATAATTTTAGAGGACAAACCGAAAAGAATGTCTTCAATGCGCTGGTATGTGTACTGTATACTACTCATACTAGAGGTAAAACATCCGCCCACATACTTACAGACAGAAACTCCACACTTCCCTGCCTGCAAAGGGCAAACGTTTTGACCTAGCACGGCGTTCTCAGGCCAAGGTGACAGTGTTCCTCTTGAGATAGTGCTGTCATTAATCGCTGACTCACCAAGCACACAAAAAAGGGCAAAACAACCTATTGATAACGGTGAGCGAGAAGGCATACTCAACCTCGAATAACTGGAAACTTTCCCATATGTTTTCATTTTAAGTGCAAGTGTACTTGAAATGTCCACACAGGTGCAGGCATCAGCCTTGGGGATCCCTTTCTCAAACTAAGCAGGCATTTAAGCTTAATACAGTTCTCATACACACACACAACCGTAGCATTACCATACAAGTTAAAAACAATTAAGACTGCAAGTAAAGGGTTTTTTTATAATCCAGTTCCAAATTGTGCATTATTGCTGTTTTGTTAGTGTTTTGCTAATTAAAAATCCAAGACATTTATTTATTACAAAAGTGATATCAGAGCCCTAATTTAATTTTACAGCTAGATAAAACATATCCTACAGGGTTTATTACACAGGCAAAGCACTTTTTTGAGTTAAACACATGGGCTTGAGTTGTCATTACAGCTGCGCATCTCTTTAGGCTGACATTAATGCACTTAAAAGCATGTGCCGTTTTTCATTTAGTGTGCTGACAACTTGGCACAGTTTTAGGTACGAGGTTACCTTGGCCATCATCCAAGGTCCTAGACCAGTTTGAGCTGCTTTACACCGCCACCATATACCATCAAGTCACAAAGCCCACACAGTTGCCCTAACATTCGAGGGGTTAAATTCCACTACGGTTCCTGATGAAAGAGATCCGCTGCTAGTGACTGAACACAGACGGGACACTCTACCACTCTCTTCCAAAGTGCACTCTTCCCCATACAGCACTGTGTTTCAGGCAGCCTTTTTTTTTTTTTTTTTTTTAAGTATAAACTTTGCTATAGTTTTTTTTGTTTTTTTAATAATTTGCATATTAGCAAGCTAATACAAAAAAATTAGTTTTCCAGAACAAAAAAATTTAAACATTACATAAAAAGGTTGTATAGTATGTCAATAAAGAAAGCAGCATATTACGTATAAGAAACCACTTTTCAGACAAAAATATAATAAAGGCTGCTGCGGTTTACATGCAAATAAAGAACCAAGTGTGACAGTCAACATTTCCAGGAGAACTGTGGCTGGCTCTGTAAAAACACCTGGTAGATATTGTACGTGTAAAACTGCACAAACTCTACCTGACACTATTCTGTTTTAAAACCAAACATCATCACACCTAATACTGAATTAGTTTCGTTTATTACTGTTAACTGTGCTTTATAGAATTTTTATGTAGAGATCTTTAATTTAATGTCATTATTTATATGTAAATATAAGGCATCATTCTTCCACACCATTCCTTTGTGTACAGTATATACCGGGTGCCTTACAGAACCAGCCACAGTTCCCCTGTAAATGTTGACTGTCACACTCAATTCTTTATTTGTGTGTAAATCGAAGCAGCCTTTATTATACTTTTGTCTGAAAAGTGGTCTCTTACACATGATATGCTGTTTTCTTTATTGACATACTGTACTAACATTTTTTTATGTAACATTTCACTTTGTGCTGGAAAACTTATGTCTGGAAATCTAAAGTGCTTTTGTATTAACTTGCTAATATACAAATTATAAATTAAAAATCTATGGCAAAGTTTGCACAAACAAATAGGCTGCCTAAACCTTTTGCATGGTACTGTATATGCTGACGGATCCAAAGGAAACATACAGAACAGGAATAGAGATGTTAAACCATACCCATCAATCTGCATTCCTTTTGTATGAAGGTGTTTTTACCCCAAGCCGAATCCAACAAGTTCCAGGAGAGATTAAAGGTTAAGCGTTGCCGGCACTCATGAAGGAATCCAAAGGAGGCAAAAGCCTTTTCTTTTTACACTCATTTAACTGGTAATATGTAAATCTTATTCTGCATGAGGGAGATAAAGGAAAACTGCATATAACAAACAACAGGAACCAGCTGCTCAATGCTCAATACCAACCATGTCCTGACGCTAGTATCGGCTGGGTGTTTTTGTGGTCAGGTTTCTATGTGCTACAGCAAAATGAGAGATGAATGAAAGTTGAGTACCGGAAGAGGAACTTCATCGAGAACAGAAACATTTCACAATTGGAATTCTGCATATTCAACAAACACATGAGACATCAAGTGTCAATTCTCAGAAATATTTTTCTTAACAGTGTGCACACAGACGGGGGTTTAACGATGGCAGGATGAAAGATGGCCAGTGCCCATATTTAGTACGTACTAAAACCTTCATACTTAAGACCGCCTGAGAGAACTTACACCACTAATAACACGGCCATATAGAGTATTTAATCAGGGACAAAAATATAACTGATGAACATAGGCTTGGAAGCTATAAATACACCTGAAGACATGCTTAAGGCCACGCACATTCCTGTGGCCTGTCTGCCTACATTCCTCAAGTACTTTCCAACCATGAAAGAAGAACTCACAGCTTATAAACATATTATTGTGGACCAATGGACATTTTACTTTTAAAAAAAGTTTAGTTAAAAAACAAACAAACAAACAAACAAAAGAAAAACCCTGACATGAACATCCAAATAAAGTTCCTACGAAATTAAATACCATTTCAGCAATTGATCATGTAACAGGGGAACAGGGTACTGATAAAGTACAGGACCGACTTCAACACCGTCTGATAAACCATTCCATCATCGGCCACAAATACCAATGTCTGCTGAGCTACTTTAAGGAACATGTCAATGGCTAGTGTTGGTCTAGCACACATGTGCGCACACACACACACACACAAAACCTAAATTTTCCAAAAACAAAACACACTCTGAAACCACCACATACTTCAGTTACTGAAACACGAAGCTAAAATGTGGAATATCACAAAGTAATGACAAATCCAACAGGGAATCATTCAAGCATATATGAAAACTAGAAATGCGTTCTTGTCACAGATCCCCCACATGGTTAAGGGCAATCGGGTAATCCACGAAATGTTTTTCAATCTTTTTTCAATCAGAAGCACTTTTTATAAAGTACATCTAGGTATGTAACTTTAGAGCAAAACGTATCTGAACTTGATTCTGAAATGTTGATTACACACGCATGTGAATGTGTCTGTCCAAAAGTGGCCACTCCAAAATCTTTCTTTCTAGTTCTCAAACACAAAATTCCAGGTGAACTTTCCTTGCAATAGTTCAGACATTTTAATATTGTATTATAATAATGTGATTAAGATTTAATAAAAAAATGTAACTGATTTTAACTTTGAAATGTTACTACTATCGACAACGATAGTTTTTAAAGAAAGTTTTATTGTTTTGGACATGCATACTTTCAAAGGCCATAACTTCGAAGAAAATCATGTTACAGCTAAAAAAAAGTTTTAATAACCTTGAAAATTTAAGAAAATCACTACTTAAAAAACTAGAAAATTAAAAAGCTTTTATTTTTAACCCCTTTGTGACAGTGAAAATGCCCTTAATGTGTCACGATGACCTAGTTTATACAAGGTGAACCAGCGAGTCCATAGGCATATCTGGTATAAATAAACAATCCCGTGCTAAATTTTACACTGATTTTTACATGACCACGTGCACGTTTTGTATGGTGCCTGTGATCTTCAAATAAGGTCAATGCAACCCAGTTTCAGTGGGCTTGAAGACCTTGACATGAAGTACAAGTGGTATGAATTGTAGAATCCAATCTGACAAAAAAAAAAATGCACCTTCTAGAGTGTGAACGGGCATTTTTGATTAACTGACCTATGTAACCTTGAAAAACAAGTCAAGGTGACCAAGAACAAGCTGGGAGGACGTAGGGACCATTCAACATAAAAATAAAACAAATCCATAAAGAATCGGCACTGCTAGCGTGCTAACGAGATGTGTCTGCGGCGGTAAATATGGACAATCCCTGAAAACATAGTACCCTGTACGCTTTGTGGGGAATACAATAACCATCTCTTAAGCTCAGGATAAATTCCTTCTTTTGCCATGTTTCCCAGAAAGAAGAAGAAAGGAAAAAACAGCTTAGCATAAACTAAAGAGACATGGGTAAGTGCTTTTGTTGTATGTAAATAGTGCCTTTTTGTATTTCATATCTTTTGGAAAATTGAGCACCTATTTTGACATTATTTGGCAGAAGACTAAAACAAGTCTGAAGCTGCATCTGTAGTTTACAAAAAGAAGCTAAACAGCTTACTTTACCACATTGATGTTTATAAGCCTGGGAAAAAATGACAGCAACATGCAAGCTAAAAACAGAAAATAAAAGGATGAAAATGATTTGACTTCTAACAGACTCACTTTTACAGTTACCTAGGGTGTAACAGTATTTTAAGATGTTTTATTTAAGTGAATATGCAGTACATACACACGTTTTATTGTACTGCAACAAGAAATCATCTCTATGATACAGAAACCGAATTTTGTGTACTGCTTTAACTCTAGAACTTCCTAAATTAACTGGTAAAACAAACCCTATCTTTACTAGTGGAACAACTTGCCGACCACATTATCTCTGGAAGGAAAGTGATGATAGGTAAAAGTACATCTCCAAACATTCACCAGACCAAAGGAAATAAAGTTGCATGACAAACACTGACCACAAAATCTGTAATCATCACGAGCTATTTCATCTCTGACGAGAAAGCAATCATGGTGCACCAACTTACAGACAGCACTGGGAAATACTTCAGGGATGTGAATCTAACAACAACAACAACTCACAATTCAATTCAATTCTGATTTTTGGGGTGACGATTCTATTCAGAATCTATTCTTGATTCAAACTGTTTTATTATTCATAACCATTACAAACAAAGGGAGCCAATTTCATGAGTAACAACTCTTCTATAAGAAACAAAAATTATATTACTAGACATCTGGTTTTGTAGATGTTCTAATCCGCTTTGTTTGTTCAGAGTTGGTTGGGAGTTTAGTGAAGTGATGGGGTGTGCGCTGGTCAGGTGTTGCCTGCTGCTCCGGTTCTTTTAGCTCCAGGTGAAGGCGTAAGATGTGGGCTCGGGGATTTCAAGTGTTCCCGAAACACTTATTTTGCACACCAATTTTTTCAAGCTCCTTCTTACCCAGAAAGCCATACAATCCTAAGTGCACTACCAAACATTTACCTTCAGCGAAGATAGCTGGCTGTATTTCTTTTTCCTCATTGATGGCTAAAAGCTAAAAGCTATTTCTGGAGCCACCACTCACTGGAACAATTTACGACGGAGGCCGTGTCTGGACAAACGGTAAAAAAAAATTTGGATCGCTTCAGAATGCTAATAAATAAGAATCGTGATTCCGATGTGAATCGATTTTTTTCTGCCACCACTAGATTAGTTTAATAAAGAAAGTATACCTCAGGGGTCCAGATGTTCCTGCTCATATAGTATCCCTAATATAGAAAGATTCACTGACTTGACTTCTGTGACCTTGAAATAAGGTCAAGGTGATCAACATACAATCACAACTATAACCTTCGTGGGGCGAACCCGTAAACCAAATCTGATGGTCCTATGTCATGTCTTTCTAATGTAATCGCTCAAACAAGCTTTCACAATCCAAAAACAGAAAATGTGACCTTGAAACAAGATCATGGTGACCCATACACAACCCCACCCTATTTGTGCCTGAGGGGGAGCTATACGCCAAGTTTGGTGATCTTATGCAAAAACAAAACAAACAAACAAAAAAAAGCCTTGATAAGCTGTATATAGGTAACCTTGTGACCTTAAAACAATGTCAAGGTTACCTATATACAATCCCACACTACTTGCCCCTCGGGGAGCCATAAACCAAGTCCTGGAGTGCAAACTCTGTACATAACACCAGCTACAAGACCATTGCCAGGAGACAGTGAACAGGGAATTGGTGCCTTGCTTTCCCTTATACAACAACAGGCCTTTAATGAGCGATGCAGTGCAAGCTAGAGGTACTTTCACAGAAGAATCTACTAGACTTTAAGTGCCAGTACACTCGCAGCTAGCAGCTACTGTGCTGTTTTCTGACAGGAGCTTAACCCACAGTCAGATGCCAAATCTCTGGGGTTCATTATTGACCACTGACAGAGTGAAGAAAACACTGCCTCGTGTGAAGGTCACCAGAGACATACCGGCCACTGACACCATTGCAATGTCTGTAGTTTAGCCAGTTCTAACCAGTTTTCTCCTGGTCAAGCACGAAGGACATCAAATACAGAAGAGCAGCTGAAAATATGCTTCGTACACAAACAAGGAGTAAAGCGCTTTCAAGTTTAAACCGACACATTTTAAAAAGAAAAAAAAAAGAGGTGGTTTTTCAAATGATATTTTTTTTCCTTTGCAGACTCAAAGAACAATGACAAATCCTTTTCTAAGTAGAAGACGCGTGTTAACTTTTTTTTAAGCTACACAAACACAAACTGAACTGCTGAGTCAACCCCACCTCTATGTAGCAGCTACCAGCATACCAAAAGTTCTCGAAAACAGAACAGTTTTCCAAATTTTCTGTGTCAACAAAGTGAGCAGCTTACTATGATCACAACACATCAATAAATGTGTGTGGTGGTCAAAAATTAAAAATTCTTTTTGATTAATGTACATAGAGCACTGTCGAACTGGAAGCTAAGCACAGCATCACTGGATTTATACAACAGCACATTGGCATTTAAACAGATGCAGAACACTATAAAAATGGCAGAGTGCATCATGGGTATGTGATGGGATGATGATAAATATCACTTGGCCCAAAACAACAAAAGAAATACACAAATGTTCCTTGGTAAATCTTCACTGTGACCAATTACAGCATAAAACTGTGTCCTACCTCAAAGTAAAAAAAAAAAAGAGAAAGTACTTTTTGTTATTTTACAAAAACAGAAACAGCATCTTACCAGTTTGTAACCAAAAGTAGATCGAGAGACGATCCACCGCTGAAACGCTTTTATAAAAGGCGCAGACACTTGCAAATGCAGCCACAAGTCGACCACTTCCTTGCTGTTACCACTTGTGTGACAGTAAATTTGTAAAATATGAGGCAATGTACAAAGACAGGAAGTAAGCATGCTAAAAAGCCAGGTGCTTCCACGTTCTCTTTTCCACGCATTTAAGAAAAACAAACAAAAAACACCCAAAAACCGCGTAAAGGGAAAAGAAAAAAAAATATTTTAACCCCTCTAAAATACACTAGGCATGATTTTTCCTGAAATCTGACCTCTGTGCTCAAACGTACTGTTTATTTTCTTCCTGCCCACCTACAGAACGCCTGCAGACTCAAAAAACGAATTTCACATGAATGCAATCTAACAGTTTGGAAAAGCAATCAAATCAACATCAGGCAAGATATTCGCTCAAAATGCAAAGACAAACAAAAAGTAAATATCAACTAGAAACCATTCAAGGTAGGATATATAACAAACACCATTTGCGGTTTTCTTTACCCAGTCTAATCACTGGCTAAATTACCAAAGGATCAAAGCATATTACCTAGAAATAGCCATCTAGCACAAGCCGAAGTTCTCTACAAGACAGAAATGATTCGCTGACACTGATATCCTGAATGAGGCAGGTAGAGGTTTACGATTAAAAAGGTGAGAGAAAGGTCACGCAGACCTTCGCACGGGAATAGTTCATTTATACGGATTGCGTATGAAGTAAATATGTCCAGAAACTTCAAACGGTTCATGTTGGAATCAGGTGCGTACTTGTTTAGGTTTAAAGAAAGCTCCTTATCTGTGTGTTTTCTGTTAAATTTCCTGTAAAGTCTTCATTTGACAACAGGCAGGATTCGAAGGGCGGTGCTGTGTTTTTAAAACAAAGTCCATTATATGGTTCAGTAAATATTAGGTGGCTTATGTCATCTGTACGCGTTTTTATTTTGAGTTGTTGCAAATGCTGTGAAAAGGCACCGAGAACTGGAAACCACAGTTCATTCGAATGGAAAGGAAACAGCAGAGTAGACACCTTTCCACATCGAAGACCTACTTCGCTTCTTTTGCTTCCGTTATTGAAGCAGCGCTGAGACCTCCGACAGATGACGTAAAGCAAAAGTGATATGGCTTCCAAGTTAAATATTACTTCTACGATTGTAAGTCATTACACCAAAGCCTAAAGACTTGCATTCCTAAAGCTTTATATGATGAGTGTAAGTTTAACCAGTCATGGAAAAGAGTGCTGATGTTTTATATTTTCTGGAACCTTCATAGAAATACTCTGTCCTGCGCACTGGCTTCAAAAATTTGCCATATTATGAAAGTGCAATGAAAATTTAGCTGCGGTTTCTAGTTTTTTATTTTAAATTAAAGGAATCAGTGCCAGTGCCAACACCAACATTGAGAGCAACCGTCATAGTTTGTTCAATATCAGGATTTCGCAACTAGTTCAGAGCAGTTCAGTCACCATGTCGATAAACAAATACCACCTATCCATTCATACTTCTACCGAAAGGTTGAGCAAATACCTGATACAATCCAGAGATGACTATGCTGTAAATGTGTGCGGTGTTGACAAGCATAGATCTTACACTGAATATAACAAACGGCCGTAAATTGCGCTGCCGGAAAAAGTTCGTTCGGCAGGAGGGTCTTGGGATTAGTTATTGGCTGAGATCTGATCCTGATCCTAAAGCACAAATCGGGTTGGGTATGGTGCACATCTAAGGAAGAATAAGCATGGCAAAAGGATCAAGCCACTAAAAAAACCCTGAGTGGTATACTGTATCCATGCATAGTGTACTATTACATCTGACATTGTCGATTAATTTTCTACAGAAACGGCTCGGACAGTAGAGCCAGCTGTAATTCAAACCCCAGATTTACATTAATGCGCTTGTTCTGATACATCACCATTTCTCTAGTAACTACCAATGCAGGAACTCGTGCGGCCTATACGCCACATAATATAAAGTTAATAATAAACAGCTTGTGCGGTTTCCATCATGGAAGTGTCTTTAGGACAGATGACTTTGCCCTTTCCGGTGTCACGGTAACCTCACAAACCGCATGTTGTTCTTCTTATCTTCGAGAGGGAGAGAGAAAAGGAGAGGCTGACAGGGGAATGTTTATTGCTGCTATAAGGCAAGTGATAACAGAAGCTTAATAGTCTTATGAATGATCCGCACCAATAAATGCAACCACGCATAATAATGTGATGTGTGATTTATTGATTCGGAAAGAATCGTTAATAATAATAGCAATAAAACCTTTCAGCCGGTGTATTATCATGCGATCTCAGGTACAGGTGGGAAATCTTAGATAAATGATGCAATCCGGTGATTACACATACACACACCCCTCCACAATTAAATACCATTTTAAAGTAGATAAAGGATGAACAACGTCACCAAGTACTACTGAAATGAGGAAGTTTTAGGGATGTTCGCTACCTACTAAAACAGAAATGGGGACCATTATTAGCACACCTGTGACCTCATGCCTGTTTTTGAATAAACAATTTATTTCACAATTTGGATGATAACAATAATAAAAACACCATGGTCATGCCCTGACATGTTTGCAGCACTTGTTCATCATATCATGTGCTGTAATTAAAGAAAAGGCAACAGCAAACTGAACCGGCTCATCTAAAACACGCCACGTCAAAAGAAAAATAAAAACATTGCTGTTTCACTAACCAGTACCTCAGACTTAAAAAGAAAAGAGCTACCACCAGCACCCAGCAGGCTACATACATCGAGCCTGGTGCTAAGTGGAGACCGCTAGCTGAAATCTTTCACAGCGAAATTAATTCAGGACTTGTGACTAATCATTATTTATACCTCGGGGAACCTGGGGACAGACTTTAGTTTGTGAAATCACAACTAGACAACACTGAAGACCGGCTCAGCTAGTTATAACTGCCTTCCCAGCCGGGTGAAGCGGTCGCTAGGTCACCCCGCTAACAACGGACAGCTAACAAGCTGAAAACATACATGCCTCTGGGAAATGTGAACAAAAAAATACCAACATCAAAACAGCACAGTGTTCGTGTTTACCCTTCAGACATAACAGACCCGCTTGGGAAACGCCAGAAGTCTGTAGCTGTAGTAGTTTAGTGCTAGCTAACTGGCAGTTGGACCCAACGCGTGGCTGGACAGCGAGTTAACTAGTCAACTAACCAGACTAAACTAAACCAGGGGTACACAGGGATATTTCTGAGTGGCATATTTATAATTTACACCAAAAAACACTGTATAATCTAATCATACTGTACAATCACAGAAATCCTAACAAGATTACACAGGTCTCGTGCTCGCAAATGGCTGCCACATTTCCCTGTTAGCTTGCTATGCTATGCTAGCTAACTTGGGTGGCCGGCTAACACGAATGCTAACTCGCTACAAGATCCCGAGACGCTGCTGCGGGAGAATCTGATTTCTTTTAAAATCTTTTACACCGTTCTCCAAAAAGAAAAGGGAAAACAGAAATATATACGCTACTTACAACAAACAGGCTAAACATTGAAATCCCGTGACAATCGCTGAGAAGGTGGACAGGAGCGGTTTTGTTTAATGCCAGCGGCTCTTCTTCCTCTTCATACACTAAACAAGTGAGTTCTTTCGACTCGGTAGTATCGGGGGCGAGGCGGCTCAGTACTCGATTCACCAAGAGTCGACTCTTCACACACAACCTAAAGGAATGAAATAATATATGCAATACATATCAAATGCAATGAAACTGATTTGTAAGAGCAAAAGATCATTGTAAAAATGATCACCAAGCTAAATTCAGCAGCTTATGAGGTATTTCAGATAGTTAAATGTCTAAAAAAATTTTAGATTTTTTTTCCACTTCATTGAATTGCTAAATAAAATGATACAAATGTAATATTCGAATCTAGAACAGTACCGGTGTCTTTCCTTGTATCAAGCTAAATGGTGTATTAAGCAGTTGATACGTATATAGTGGTGTTTATTTCATGATCACGACGTCAAGGATCGAAAAAAATAGCGTGGAGTCAGAATGAGAATCAGAGTCGATTCAAACAGCCGGGGAGTCAACGTCGTGGGAACGTTTTTGCGTCATATTTACGTCACAAAGTCCTCTGACAGGTTTTTTTTTCCAGGGGAGTGACGGTCATAAGAGCTATCTTTGACAGAAGATGTTTTATAGAACCTCGTTTGCTATTAAGTTACCTTACCATTACACAGTGCAGTGCACAGGGCAATGTCCTACACAGAAGGAAGGTATGTCCCAATGATGTCCTCACCACTCTCCTCACATGCAAAGTACATGTATGTGAGCACACTGGTTAGCTGCTCTTTGATTCATTTTTATTTTATTTATTATACTTTCAGGGCTTTCAGGGCATAGACAGTCATTGTGTGCTAGTTTTAGTCAGTTCAAAGAAAGCAGTTCTCAGAATTGCTTATTTGCCAAACCACTTACTCCTACTAGGGTCGTGAGGAGGCTGGAGGTAAAGGGGATACACCGTGAACTGCTTGCCAGGGACAACACACACACACACACACACACACACACACACACACACACACACACACACACACACACACACACACACA
>JBCNYG010000001.1:45133320-45144962 GCA_039654305.1 Porochilus rendahli | reverse complement strand
GTACCCCGCCCTCGCCCAGAGTCGGCTGAGATGGGCGCCAGCCTCACCGCGACCCTAATTAGGAATAAGCAGTTCAGCAAATGAATGAATGAATGAATAGTGGTGGCACGGTGGTGTAGTGGTCTGCACCTCCACCTCACAGCAAGAAAGTCCTGGGTTCGAGCTCTATTCCCAGAAAAGGGGTTCCTGTATGGAGTTTTTTGTGTGAGTTTTCTCCAGGTGCTCTGGTTTCCTCCCACAGTCCAAAGCCATGCACATTAGGTTAATTGGGTGAATGTGAGGATAATTAGTTATGTGTGTGTTAGCCCTGTTATAGTCTGGCAAGCTGTTTAGGGTGTACAACACTTTTGCCCATAGTTAGCTGGAATGGGCTACAGCTTCTCCACGACCCTAATAAAAGATAAACCCAAATTTAATAAAAGCTTGCATGTATAGTTTATGTCAGTTTCTCTTAAATGGAGCTATGAGCTATTTGTTCAACTTGGCTGGGGGACATAGAAGTCTTTCACATCTGGTTAAAAAGGTGAAATTAACATCCTTACACTTAATAATGTAGTCATGTACCAAATGGACAACTCTATGTCAGCATGGGCCTTGCAATGTTTTTACCTTTTAAAAAAATATTTTTAAATTAGTTTATTTATTTTACCCATGTAGGTCCAATTTCTCCCCCAAAATTAGATTTTTAAAATGCTGACATATGATATGATATGTTTCATCACAGTACGGTCATTTTGCTAGTTTACAGTTGATAATATTATGTGCAGTAACTCTATAAAATAAATGCATGAACCAAAAAGTGACTTTGATACAAGTATTAAAGTTTAAAGGTGCACAATTCACATTTTGTAAGATCTGAAGTACCTAAAATATCTGTTACTTTATTAATTTATTTGACATGGGAGAGCAGTATCATGACACCAAGTGCTTTTATCTAATATACTTATTACTGTAAGTCAGGCTTGAGGAGAAGGAAAGTATGCTGATGAACTCTGAAGGAGGCTATTTTGCTGAATAGTCCAGACATTCATATAAAAGCTATCATGGCTGTCAAGACCTCAGGACTGTAAACATCACTCCACTCTCTCATTCTTTCACTACTTGGGAAATAGACACTGCCAAGATTTAGTAGATGAGGAAGAATTGTTCTTATCCTAATGTCTGCTCTGGGTTTCTCATCATAACCTGGCTCCCGCAGCCTTTCAGCATGCTTTTTCACACTATTTCCTTCACCCCTTTTCCCTTTTGTTACCCTCCCAAAGATTTAAGTATATGCACCTGTGATATAGTGCTACAAAGGGAGTCAACTTCAATCCTCTCAATCCCTCTCTAGCTTTTTCTTTTCTTCTTTATCCCCCTCTGATACTTTCACAATGCTCTTCATAAATCACAGAGGTGAGAGGAGACACTAAACAACAACCTGTTCCTGTCCTCTCATTGTTCATCTTTGCTACTCCCTTAGTCTGACAAACTTTTGGCTTTTATTCCTGACTGTTCACTGCCTGGAGAAAGTCTCTTTTGAAAAATCTCGATCGGCACAGAGGTTCGGTTGTGTGTCCAAGTTTGACACAGCCATTCAAGGAACTGCCTATGTGGCACGCTAATACATAAAAAGGAAAGACTTTAAACTGTCTGAGTGTTTTTTTGTTTATTTTTTGGTTAAAAAAAGGAAAACCATTTATAACAAATTATATAAGCATATTAAATCTTATCTACTAGGATCACTGGGTGGTTGGTGCCTATCTCAGCTGACTCTGGGTAAAGGCGGGTACACCCTCAACAATTCACTAATTCATCGCAGGGCTAAAACACACAACCGTTTACACTCACACCTAGGGGCAATTTGGAACACCCCTTTAGCCTATTGTGCATGTCTTAGGACTATGAGAGGAAAAAGGAGTACCTGGAGGAAACTAATGCAAGCACGGGAAGAAAATGCACTCTGCACACAGAAATGCTCTCGCCAATCCCGGGAATCGAACCCAGGATTTTTTGCAGAAAAATGTCTCAACTGTGCTAAACTGGGACAGGCAATTTCCAAAGTTCATGTCAATGGTGAGAAGCACAATAGTGACCATTGTGTGGTGCAAACCTTTTTCTTTGCTACCAAAACCTTGACCATTACTAAAGTTTATGCTAAAACATATTAATGCTGTGTATTTTAGCTAAATATATATTATATGTCACTACGATCATTTTAGAACTGAAAAATCTCACACATTACCTATTATGAGAGGTTAGTAATTAATTCACTTTTGATCAGTTAGCAACACTTACCAAGATACTGACCCTTCCCCTCTCTGAAGGGGGGGCCAACAGGACCCTTCATCATAGGCTGCATGTACTTCATCTGGGGCAAAGGGGCATAGCCACCACACAGGACGTTTCCCCCCAACATCAGCAGCATCACACATATGGATACCAGTGTCATGGTTGCCTGTCTTCTTGGCTAAGAATCTCCAAACTGTGGGGAGAAAAAAATGAGATAAATAAGTGACATTCCACAATGTGACATCAGCACATACAATTTCACAACTCTTTGTAAAATCCAATTATCATTACAGAAATCCAGATGTTTCAAATGGCTTTTGCAAGCTAAAGCACCTCAATCACTCCACATTATTTGAGTTATGTGTAATACAATTAGTTGTTTGATAAAAAAACAACAACTTACTTTTAGTTATAAATGAGGCCTTGATATTTACAGATACTTTTTGTACATATGTGTTAAAAATATAATTCCAAAAGTATTTTCAGGTTCTATATTTATATTGGCTTAATTGATATATTTAGTTAAATCCTAAGCCCTGCAGGTGTCGCGCTAGCAGCTGGAGAGATACTTTGTAATATTGCCAAACTGAAACTATTCACACTACCAGGACCTGAGGAAAGGTCACTCCATCATGACAGAGCGCTGACTAAAAAGCATTGCATATCATATAGCATGGAGGTTTCATTCTGCATGGTTCTTTGCATTGTGGACAGCTGTACCTGTTTACTTAAAAACTTATAGGAAGTTTTTAAAAGAATAATTTAATCCTCATATTATAAATCATACCATGCATTTTATCAAGTGCATGGGATAGGCCACTGGATGGGAGCAGATGGGAGGTGATTGGAGCATAAATCACTGGGCCCTTTAAAGTGCAGATATCCAGGATCTGAGATTATGTCTGCAGGACTTTTCTCTGGAACTGATGCCCTGATGCCACTGATGCCACTTTCCAGACATGTATAGTTTCTTTAGACACTCAATTATCCTTGGACTCATCTTTTTTACTTGTCCCCATAGTTTCCAGACAGTTTCCCTTCTGGTCAAACAGACCTGTACTTTTATAAAATGTGAAAATTCGTCCAGAAATAAAAACATTTCCCAGCCTTCTGTATCAGATGAAGAATTATCCATGAAGGAAGTTTTGCTAGACAGAACGAAAATGCTGCTCATCTGAGATTTATAAAAATAGTTTCTGATGGAGTCATGGTGATCCAGTCCATGGTTTCAGAGTTTTATGGGTTTCAGTTTGTCAGTGAACGTAAGTGTGCTGTGGTGGCTTAGTGGATGGGTTACTGATCCGAAGCTCAGCGGTTCAATTCCCACTGTCACCACTGTTGGGCTCTTGAGCAAGGCCCTTAACTCTCAATTGCTCATCTGTATAAAAAAATTATAATTGTATGCCGCTCCAGATAAGAGCGTCTGCCTAATGATGTATATGTAAGTGTGGTTACATTTGAATCTTGAATAATAACCTTGCTTGGCCTTCATCTTTCTTTGTGGAGCTTGACACTGAATTTTTCCACAGGCCTTCATTGAAAATGCCCTTAGAAGCAGAGCATAGAACTCTGTCAATGGGATGTCCCAGGGTGGTCATGCCCCTCTCTGTGATATCACAGAGTATGAAGGTCAGTCAGTAGGAGGTCATGATGTCACCGAGAGAGGCTGTACATGAGTGATTACAGAGTGTGTAGGTCATGTGACACATTGTGTCAAAGAGAGACAGATAGACAAAGGGACAGAGGGACATTCCCTCAGAGCATCACTAAGTTGACTATCGCATTGCATGGGACATCCCACAAAAAAGCAAATGAAACATGACAGGACAGGTAAACATTTTAATAATACTGAATTGTAGTGAGTGTTTTTAGCCACAATTAATAGAAATAATGTGTATAAATGTAAAAAGTGTGTGAGTTGTAATTCAATGGGCAGCAGTGTGGCATAATGGTAAGCATGTTTGCCTCACAGCAGGAAGACCCTAGTTTGCATGTTCTCCCTGTGCTTCCTCCAAATATACTCCAAACACTCCTGTTTCCTCCCACAGTCCAAAGACATGAACATTAGGCTAACTGTTCCAAAATGTCCCTAGGTGTGAGTGTGAGTGGCTGTATTTGTGTTGGGTGTGTGATAGACTGGCGAGCTGTTTAGGGTGTACCCGGTCTTCACCCAGAGTCAGCTGAAATAGGCACCAGCCTCCTGCAACCCTAGTAGGATTAAGCGGTTTGGCAGATAAGCAAGAGTGAGTGAGTGGTAATTTAGTTTGGTAACTTGCTTATAAACAACCTTACTGTAATATCCATAATCGTGATTACTGTCTCAAGGAAGAACAACTAAAGTACACTAAATCTTTTCAGACATGACACATGCATACTGCAGCATGCACATGTATAAAAACGCTCAATAAAACATTTGTCCTAAATTGAATGCATCTGTTTCAATCCAAGGAAACAAAGAAAACAGCAGATCTGTCTAAATTCAAATCCAAATTCAAATTTTATTTGTCACATACCAATTATACACAATACAATATGTAGTGAAATGCTTAGTACGACTGTCCAAAAATGTGAAGTAAAAGTAACAAGAACAAAATAACAATAACAATAACTAAAACTAAAACTATTTAAAGGATTTTACAGTTAAATGTCAGTACAAATATAAAGATGCAAAAATAGAAAATAAAGAAAATATATAGAATAAAATAAATCTAAATATAAAGTAAAATATAAGATACAAAAAATATATATGCAAATATCAAGGCAATATAATGAAATATAATGCAGTGGCGATTTTTCAAGTAATTGTCTGTCTGTAAAGTGTCTGTGTACAAAGTGACAAGTGTCTGTAAAGTGACAAGTGTCTTTGTGCAACAATCGGCTGAGGTGGATGTATATGTGTGGGGTAGAGTCTGCAATGTCCAGGTACCAGTGTTCTGGTTCAGGGCCCGGACGGCCTGCACGAAGAAGCTCCTCCTCATTCACTTGAAGTTTACTTTTCCAGGAACATAAACGTTTCCCTGACTGCAACAGAGAGAAGAGTCCATTGTTGGGATGGCTGAGGTCCTTGACTATCTTCCTGGCCTTGGTCCAGCACCGCTTGCTGTATATAGTGTCCAGGTCAGGAAGCTCGATACGGATGGTATGCTCTGCTCATTGCACCACCCTCTGGAGAGCTTGCCTGTCCTGTTTGGTGCTGTTTCCGACGGGTGCTGTACTTCCCATCAGGATGTGTAGGTGTAGAGGGTTTTTAGAACCATTGAGGGCAGTTTAAAATCCTTCAGGTGTCGGAGATGGAAGAAGGCTGGGCCTTCTTCACCAGGGTGTTAACATGACAGGACCATGCCAGGTCCTGTGAGATGTAAACACCTAGGTACCGGAAACTGTCAACTCTCTCCACTGGGGTCTCGTTGATGATCAGGGGCTGGTAGAAACTTGAGTGTGAGTTGAATCTTGAGAGTTGGTAAAACCTGAGTGTCAGCAGAACCCCGAGTGTCAGCAGCACCCTGAGTGTCAGCAGCACCCCGAGTGTCAAACTCCACACAGATTCTCAGCTTGGGACTCGACCCAGAATCTTCTTCCTTTGAAGCCGTCGTGCTAACCACTTTGTCACAGTGGCCACCCATAATGACAATACTAAGGAAATGTAGTAAAGGGTGTTTACTCTGATCTCAACTCTACAGTATCCGGGTAAGTGTCCGAGAGTAGTGTGTGAACAGGCAACACCACTCTGTAATCTTCTGTATATCCCTGTAATCGCTGAATCAGATTCACTGCATCGACACACTCGTGTGGAGTCGACTCTTTCGAGCGAATTGTAACAGTGAGCGCGCGTTGCGTATTCAGTGCAGTCTGCGCGCGCTCCAGCTTCCCCCGATAGGACGTTACCGAGAAATTAATTTTATTTCTTCTCTGTGTCTGTGTCCTTCTTTTTGGTTTTGTGTCATGCACATACAACTGCCATCCTGTGTGTGGTGCTGGTGGGAGTGGGGGGTTCACCTTATACCGTGCCAACCGTAGCGTTGGGTGTGTCAAAACTCAAACCTCGAATTCGCTTCATCAGCACCGCAGAGAGAGAGAGAGAGAGAGAGAGAGAGAGAGAGAGAGAGAGACCTGCATAATCTGTGCAGAGATATTTAAATATAAATGTAAATACTGTGCATGATGCCGGCAGTAAAAAGGCACAGGGTGGATCACCAGAATGAGCATTACACAAAATGATTTTCACATATTATGTGAACGTAAATATATTAAACTCGTTATGGATTATTACATTCAAAATAATTTTAAACTAAATTTTGAAACAGAGAAACAATAAATAATAAAATATATGTGGACTACTATATAAGGATCATGTGTGTTTTTGGTGAATATGGAGTGCTAATAAAGATGGGTCACAAGTTAAAGAGTCTGATGGTGGTCAGGATGAATGGCTCTTTTTTACACAGTGGGTAGATCAGTCTGCTGCTCACGGGTGCTGCTCACTGCATCCACAGCCTTGTGCAGCAGGTGAGAGTTGTCCATGATTAATGTCAGCTTGGCTAGCATCCTCCTTTCTCCCACCACCTCTTTGGAGTCAAGCAAAAGACACTTCCTGTCCCTCTCAGTGCTGCCCCCTCTCTAGTAGACCACCGCATAGAGGATAGCTGATGCATATACACACAGTGTTAAAAAATGTCCATAGTAATGTTCTGCACTGACCAAAGGACCTCAGTGTTCTAAGCAGGTGAAGACGACTTTGTCCCTTCTCGTACAGGGCATCAGTGTGATCAGTCCAGTCCAGTCTATTGTTCAGGTGAACACCCAGCAGGTATCTCACCACTGCCTCAATGTCTAAACCCTGACTGTCCACTGGTGTTATGTGTACAATTTTGCTAAAACCCTTAAATTACAGGTAAAAGCCTACAGTGCAGTTACATCTTCGCTGCTACTGTGATGG
Organism: Porochilus rendahli; assembly: GCA_039654305.1. Lineage (NCBI taxonomy): Eukaryota > Metazoa > Chordata > Actinopteri > Siluriformes > Plotosidae > Porochilus > Porochilus rendahli. The sequence continues at coordinate 45,137,755 of JBCNYG010000001.1, read as the reverse complement.
TTTACAGAGGGGAAAAATAGAGTGAAAGGCTTTTCTTTTCTGCCAGGTAGTGCATATATACGCTTAGGAGATTACATATCCACCAAGCCTGAGGTGATTTATAAATATATATAAAGTCGCACACTCTAATAGTTTCACAGAGTGTGTTTAGCCCTGTTCACACCGCATACTCTTTTTACATTTGGCAGATGCTTTTATCCAGAGCAACTTACAATTATCATTTTTATACAACTGAGCAGCTGAGGGTTAAGGGCCTCGCTCAAGGGCCCAACAGTGGTGTTAGTGGAGATTGAACCGCTGATCATTGAATCAGAAACCCATCACCTTAACCACCTTAACCACCGCCTTAATTACTAAGCCACCACTGACAGCCTAATTGCCATGGCAGTGTTGCATCAGTTGGTCAAGTTGAGGCTCAGCAACATTAATATGGTAATAAAATAAAGTCAGCTGATGATGTGAATGTTCTGAATGACCAGGTAATTGAAAGTTTTTGGTATGTGCTGGAGAAGACTTTATGGAGTGGTTCAGTCTTTCTTTCATCAATTAAAATGAATACAGGATTTAAATAAATGTTAAGTTTTTTTTTTTTAATAATAGCATGATGATTTTGTGCTAGAAATAAGGCAGAACAACATCACATTCAAGTGTGTAACTTTTTTTTTTTGGCCGGGCGTGTGTGCATACATATACATATAGGAAGAGAGAGTGTATGAGGATATACTATAGAAACACACACACACACACACACACACACACACACACACACACACACACACACACACACACACACACACACATCCAAAATAAGAATTTCAAGGTTTCTTTATTCAATAATTCATTCATTCATTCATTCTTTTTCTGAACCGCTTATTCCTAATTAGGGTTGCGAGGAGGCTGGCGCCCATCTCAGCCGACTGCGGGCGAGGGTGGGGTACACCCTGGACAGCTCGCCAGGCCATCGCAGGGCACTGGTTATATAACCACTCGCTCGTTATCCGCGTCCCCGTTTTATATCCGTCCGTCAGGGAAGTAAAAGTGCGTTGATGTGATAACCTGCACTTCACTACATTACTAGATCACACTACATTAATGTTGCTGAGCCTCGACCGGACCAACCGGAGCCACAGTGCCATGGAGATCACATGCTGTGATCGAGGATGAATGCACTGCATGAAAATATTACAGTGTGCTACCTTTTATTTTTTTGGCCGGGCGGTGTGTATATCCATATTCCTCCACACACTCCATGTACGTCTCCCTGTGAGCGTTTTCCACAAAGCTCAGGAATGCATGTATCCTGCAGGCTTTAAACCCATTTAAACAAGCACAGTTTACAGCAGCATTAGCCTCGGGTACACAAAGCACTCACCGTGTCCTGGTTCCCATCAAACCCAAAGCCTTAAAGTAAAAAACTTGTTATTTGTAGTTTAAAACAACAAATAATTGCTCTACAGACAAACAAATCTGTACAGGAATCAGAGGCGACAAATAAGGGAACGGTGCGTAGTGGTTAGCACTTCCGCCTCACAGCAAAAAGGTCCTTGGTTCAAGTCTCGAGCTCAGCAAGAGTGTTTGTGTAGACTTTACGTGTTCTCTCCGTGCTTCTGTTGGTTTCCTCTGGGTACTCCAGTTTCCTCCCAGAGTCTAAAAACATATATGTTTAGCACAATTGTCCCAAATTACCTCTAGATGTGAACGGGAATGGTTTCGTGTGAGTGTTGGCCCTGCAATGGTGTAGCAAGCTGTTCAGGGTGTCCCCCGCCTTCACCCAGAGTCACCTCTGAAATGAGAGAGAGAGAGAGAAGACTCAGAAGGGAATCTTCAGGGTGACACCAGATGGGAGGATCTCGAGGAACTGCTTCGTTCCACTAGTGTATCGAGGAGGCAAAGGTAAAGTCTGTGGGCTTTTTACGCACGAGCCTAGTGGCTCATCAGAGCCGGGGCTTATCCTGGTTTCCGTGGCGTGAAGCGACTGGGAGATTAACTCATCCTGGATGGGACGACTAGTCCGTCGCAGGTAGCCTTCCCGGTATTTCTTACTCGTACCCATGTATACTGCTGGGTGGACAGAGGCACACTTGGGGTTAAGACCTTGCACAGGGATCTTAGCACGGTGGGGGTCTAATGGGGATTCAAACCCACGACCTCTCGATCACGAGCCCAGCACCATAACCAGTACACGACCGACCCAACAGTCACGGGGACGTGTAACTTTGGAACGTGATTGTTTTTAAATCTCTGAGATCACATTTCTCCCTCATTCTCCTCAGTGTTTCGATGGGAACACAACCTGAAGCTATTGCTCTTCAGTCAAAGGGAATTCTTTATTTTTGAAGGAAAATACAGAAGAGGCAGTGTGAAGGCCCGGTGGAGGGATATTCCAAAGATTTGGTGCTACAACATGGAAAAATCCAGCCACCTTTTCAGCAAACAATTATCCACTCGGTATAACATGAATCCCCTGATAGCAGACCAATCAGATTGTGCTGTTTCCGTGTAGTATATATTTAAATTATCATTCACCTCAGGCATCTATTTATGTGTGTGTGTGTGTGTGTGTGTGTGTGTGTGTGTGTGTGTGTGTGTGTGTGGAGGAGACGCAGGTGCAGAAGCCAGAGATGGTAAAGTGAAATTTTAATGGGAATGGAGCAAACACAAAAATAAAACTGAAAACAACATGTCGCAAACCTCCTCTGAGACTCGCGTCAGATTAACATTCTCAGTGAACTAGCGATAAGCAGGCTCACAGAATGCGTTCATGGAGCTGCCGAGAAACCAAAGCGCCAGCCCAGAAGCTCCAGTCCAAATATAACAAGCCTGGCGTGGTCACGGTGTGAGCTACTCAGGGAAAAAACACACAGAATTAGTATAACGGTGCACAGACAGCGGAATGAGGATGACAGAAGCTTGAATAAAGGGCAGCCAGTGAAAACCCTGGGGCACGATGAGAGTTTCATTCACGCATTCATTTCCCAAGGGCCGCGGGGAGGCTAGAGCCTATCTCGGCTGAATCTGGGTAAAGGCGGGCTACACCCTGAACAGCTCACCAGTCCATTACAGGGGCAACCCACACTACCATCCAAGCTAGGCTAATGTGCGTGTCTTCGGACTGTGGGAGGAAACCAGGGTATCGGGAGGAAACCCATTCAAACTCCACACAAATACGCCCATGTTGAGCACAGGACTCGAACCCAGGACCTTCTTGCTGTGAAGTGGACGTGCAAACCACTTCACCCCTGTACCGCCCTCATTTAATCGGTACTGTGAGGAAAAAATCTGTTTATATTACGCCTAACAAATCAATCAAGGAATTCTGTGCCATGTCCACCTCAAAGCAAGAAGGTCGTGGGTTCGATTCCCGGGCTGTGTGCAGTTTGCATGTTCTTCCAGTGCTTGCGTGGGTTTCCTATGGGTAGTCCGGTTTCCTCCCATAGTCTGAAATCATGTACACTACGCGAACTGGCTGTGAGTGTGAGTGTGACTGGTTGTGGTGTACCCCGCCCTCGCCCAGAGTCGGCCGAGATGGGCTCCGACGTCCCCGCAACCCTAATTTGAATTATCTGGCTTAGAAAAATGAATGAATGAACAAACGAATTGTTTACTAAAGACGTAAAGATATCTAGTGGTGTGAAAATCGACCCGGAGTCCGCAGAGGATCGTCTCTCACGTGAGTAAGACTTCAGCTCCGGTGCGTTCTGTATTTATCTCACAGTAAAGTGCTTGAACTTGTTACAAGATATTTTTATATTAAAATGCTAAATACAGCGTGATGTGGGTGGAAATCCATTCATTAAGCACCTGCTGTGTAATTAAGTGCAATTTACTTTAGAGATAGCAATTACCTGGGCACATTAATGAAGGCAGAGTGTGTTAGTAATGCGTAGGCTGAAAACATACTGACAAAGTGACGTGATGAGTTTCCCTCAGGGTTTCCTTTATAATGCAGAAATAATTCATTTTAATCCAGTGACATTATTTAATCGACTAGTTAACATCAGAATTAATGCACCGTTAGATACCAACAGTATTATTACATCTTTGAAATAATCACCTTAAATGTGGCAGCACGGCGGCGCAGCGGTTAGCAACGTCCGCATCAGAGTAAAAAGGTCCTGGGTTCGAGTCCCGGGTTCGGGGCGTTTCTCTGTATGTATACATGGGTTTACTTTGGGTTCTCCGGTTTCCTCCTACAGTCCAAAGTCATGCACGGTAAGCTAATTGGCTGTATCAAATTGCCCCTAGGTGTGAGTGTGAATGGTTGTATGTGTATGTTGGTCCTGGGATGGCCTGGCGAGCTGTTCACACGGAGCCAGATGGATGAATTTAAATGATGACACCAGCCACTGCATGCACAACATTCATTCATTCATTCATTCATTCATTTTCCGAACCGCTTATTCCTAATTAGGGTCGCGGGGAGGCTGGCGCCCAT